>CAUYRT010064896.1:0-27008 GCA_963574885.1 Lepilemur ruficaudatus | reverse complement strand
GGCATGGTGGCACATGCCTGTAGTCCCAGCTACTCGGGAGGCTGAGGCAGAAGGATCGCTTGAGCCCAGGAGTCTGAGGTTGCTGTGAGCTAGGCTGATGCCACAGCACTCACTCTAGCCCAGACAAGAGAGTGAGACTCTGTCTCAAAAAAAAAAAAAAAAGAAATTATTCCTATTGAGAGGATACACATAGATGTGAGTGGCTCCCGCTAAGGTTGTGCAGGGCACAGCTGCCATGTATGCCACATGCCACCAACTCCTCAGCCCCTAGATTGCACTCTGCACTGTTCTCCCACAGAACGCTTGGAATCGGGCATGGGAGAGGAAGCCAGCATTTGCTGAGTCTTTGTTATGCTCCAAGAACTCTGGTGGGTACTTTAAATATGTCACCTCACTTATTTCTTGTAACAATCTTGAAATAAATATTATTCCTATTTTATGGATGATGAACCTGAGGCTTAGAGATGCAAAGTGGTGTGACTAAGGGTGCACACAGAGCCAGTGGCACCTTTTTGATTCAGTCCAGTCCTTTCTACCTCTGAAACCTCTGGGCTCTCCACTACATCAAGTTGTCTTGTACGAGGCTGGCTGGAAACAGGTAGGAAGGGAAGGATTCAGTGACCATCCTTTCCTGAGGCAGCCCTCACTGTCCCCATCCCACCCTAAGTCACTGCAATATATATTTTAAAATGAGCATTAAAGTGGACAAACCCCCAATAGGTACGGGCATTCAAAATTACTAAGAATATACTAAGAATAGCAACCATTGAGCCACAGAGCTCCCCTTAGGAATTTTTTTTTTTTTTTTTTTTTTTTTTGCTCTGTCACCCAGGCTAGGGTGTAATGGTGTGATCATAGCTCACTGTAACCTTGAACTACTGGGCTCAAGTGCTCCTCCTGCCTCAGCCTTCTGAGTACCCCCTTAGCAAATATAAACACCCACTTCCCTCCAGCTGAAATATCTTTTAAATGGCGCTTTTAAAAAAAAGACTGCCTCTGTATTATGCTAGTGGGTTAAAAATATATATACACCAGTTGGTTCCACTTCAGCAATTTTTGTAGCCAGGAAAGTATTGTTGGTTCTTCCACAGTATAGTTCTGGCAGATCCTCGGGGGACATGGCCGAGATGCAAATGCCAGATAACTGCAGGAGGATCGCTTCTACTGACTCTGCTGCTTCAAGTCCAGGGAAGAGAGCTTTGGCAGTGAACTATCCTGGTGGTGCCACATGAGCCCATCTGTGCCCTGGATCTCATGTGACACAGGCCCCAACGACCCCCCCCCCTTGTGCCAGGAAACACCTCGGTCCAGCTCCATTATTTCCAGCAAAGGCAAACATTTGTGGTACAAATGTGACAAGGGTTGGGACAGAAAGAGCAGCTTCCAGAATGTGTTCCTGCATATATTCCAAGTCTTCAATTAAGCTGAGATAGAAGTGGTTGGGGCTTGTCCCAACAGAGGGTTGTCCCAGTCGACAATCAGCAGAACTGACCTTTATGGCTGAACGTGGAGTGACATGTTAAATATGTAGGAACCTGGCAATTCTCGTTGGCCAGTCTCCACCGACAACACGCTCGGAGGCATCGTTAGTCCCCTTTCAACTTGGCCATCGCTTGCAAGTGAAGACAGGGTGGTGACTGCTCAGATAAGGTTTCTGCCCACAAACTGCTCACATGAAGCTCAGGCAAAGGCAGACCCATTTCCAGAAATGATAGTGTGTGACAGCCTGGTTTTTTACAAGGTACTGGAAAGAGCTGTAATTGTTACAGCAGAGGTTTAAGATGGAAAATAAGCATGTTGAGCTATTTTGAGAAGGAATTTGCCACAGAGAAGTTTTTTGTTTTGTTTCTTTTTTCTGGAAACAGTCATATAAGATCAGAATGGAGTTTGTATCTGGCTTCTTGGTCACTTTCCACTGATATGTCGGTGCCTTGACAATTTACGCTAAATGGTCCAGACTGTGCAACAAACACCCTTTTACAGTTTTGTCCGACATCAAAATCAAGTCCATATATAAGAGAGAACTTCTAGCCAATGTTTTATACGAGTGATTTCCGGATGTGCTGCCTGTCATGTGGCCAAGATAATGTGATGACTGCCTTCTGTGGGTCGGTTATAAACAAGTCACTTATGTTACCATCTTGTCAACAGCTTGAATTCCTCAGTTTGTCCTTTTTCTGGTCACATCTTTCATATCTAATTAAAAGAAAAAAGGTCAACCAAAGCTATCTGTGCAACTTTATTAGCCTTCAATAGATGGGCGAGGAAAAAGTCATCTACCCTTCCTTATTTCTGTGTTCAACCACTAATTACTGATGAGCTACTGAGTCCAGCACACTCTGTAGGTGGTGGGGATATCATGGTAAGCCCACACACACAGCCTCTGTCCTATGGAGCTCAGATCAAGTGGAGAAGATAGTAATTAGGCAGTTACAAAGCATAAAACGTAAAATCACAACTCTGCCCATTACAAATAAAGAAAGATATGTGATTCGAGAAAATACAACATGAAATGGGACCAAATCAAGGAGGGAAGGAGACATGAGTTATGATCTGAAGGAGATTAGAAGGAAGAAACAAGGAGCATTCAGGCAGAGAGAAGAACAGGCGCAGAGGCCCCGTGGTGGGAGAGAGCACAGTGAGCAGAGGCCAGAAGAAAGTTGTGTGGCTGCAACAGAGACTGCAAGAGGTGAGCGGGAGAGGTAGGTGGAAGTCAGCCCATGGGGGGTCAAGTTCAGGATGTTTGTATTTATTCAAAGACTAATTAGAAACCTTTGATGGGTTGTAAGCAGAAAGAGGACATGATCAGATTTGTGTTTCAAATTTTTTTTTTTTTAGCTTCAGGGTAGACAAGAGTTTGGAAGGAGGCTGGAGTGGCTGCAGACCAGGTCAGAGGTTTCTGCTGTAGCTCAGGAGAAAGGTGTTTGTAGTGAACACAAAGGTGGTGGTGATGACAGCAGAATTGGAGAAAGATGGTTGAAAAACTGACAGAAATTGATGATGGCTGGATCGCACGTGGGGTTGTGGGGGAAAGTGAAGCCAGGTGTCGAGAGTAAATCCACACGCAACAGCAGGGGCGGTGGTGCTCCCCCAGAGAGAAAGGCTGGGAGAGGACGAGGTGGGGGGATTATGAGTCTGGGCTGGGCCGTGTTAGATTCAAGGTACCTTTTGGGCTTCCAGAAGGAGGCCACTGAAATGCGCAGTAGAGGCGGCTCAGCACGGATGGGAATTGCAGAGGCCGATCCCGGATGTGAGACAAATGTGTGTTCACGACAGCTGAGCCAAAGACCCCAGGGCACATCAGGAGCGATGATGTAATAAACCACAGTCTCGTACCCAGAAAATAGAGACAGAGGCAGGTTGACAAAGCAAATTGCAAAGGCCTGGGCACCCTTCGGAGTTTGCGACATGTCTTCGCTGCTTATAAGGACGGCAAAGCGTTATCTATCACTGTCTGTGTAATTTCATTCTGGAAATGATGTTTTTCTCAAGTAGAAAAAAACTGGTGACTTAATGTCATCTGGCATTCTGTGACTAAGCATAGCTCTGACCCCATGAAGTATAAGCATGAGGGTAAGAAGAAACCATGGATATCATTTTGGTATCTGTACTGTCCTTATTAAATGTAGTATCCCTGTTCTTCATAAGTACACACTAATATATTTAAGGATAAAGAGGCACAAATATCCAATTTACTCTCAAATGGTTCAGGAAATACCAGTATTATATATAATACATATATATATAATATATATATATAATATGTATGTGTATGCATATATGTATAGAGAGAGAAAGGGAGGATGGAGGGGAAGTGAACAGAATGAAAGAAAAAAGAATGAATGATAAAGTAAATGGAACAAAATGGAAAGAATGGGTAAGTTTGGATAAAGGACGTAGGGAGTTCCATGTACTATTTTTGGAATAGCAACAACAATAACAATAACAAAGAATAGTGGAAATTCTCATAACTTTTTAGTACAAATTCAAGAGCAAAAAGAGACCTCGTTTTGGTGTCTTAGGCCGGATTTCCTCCCAGGAGCAGACTCTGAGACAAGGATTTAAGTGCAAAATTTTTTTTAGGGGGGAAGCGATCCCAGGAAGCATTGAGGGGTGGGGGGGTGAGGAAGGAAAGGGAAGAAAGCCAGTACAGAGTGCATTTATGCATTGATGATGCTGTGCTGGGGCATGGGAGCAGTTTTGTCAGTTCTGCTAGAGATGGCACAAAATGCACTCCCACCTTGTCCCACCGGAGGGGCAAGAATGTGGAGGTATTTATCTTTAAATCCCATTCGTCACGGACTTAGGGTTGCTCCTAAGGCACCAACTCCACAGCACTTCTGCCTGTCTAGTGCACTGGTGACAGAAAGCCGCAGGCCAAGAAGCACAAATACTTGGAGTGAGGACCACAGTGGACATAAAGTGATGAGGAACTAAGTGTGCACATAGCAGCGCTGTGACAGCGAGTGAGTGTGAAGGCCCAGGGTCAAAGCAGATGAGTCCTGCTTGCCTTTCATATGAGAAAAATATGTAATTAGTGAGCAGCCCAGACAATCTTACAGTCTTGATGCCTCCCCTTTGTTATCAGAGCAGGTGCTCTGTGAATTGGTCATGTCTTGGATGGAACACAATGAATACCAATTGCATCAACAGGGCCGCCCAAGAGAGTGACCCTAGAAGAATATATTTCTAGTTTCTCTTTGTGTTGCTCAAATATGCAGTTTATAAAAATGAAATAAGATCTTTGACAAGTTCATAGTCAGTCCAGCCCATGCTCAAAACATCACTGAAATATAGCAGCACCTCTGGGACACCCCTGGAATTATGGAAAGCCTCAGGAAAATGGAAATTTGGTGCTGAGGTGCCTAAACCAAGCGTGCCCATTAAAGAATGATGGTGGTTTGAGTGTCTGCAGTGACTTTACCTTTGATCATCGCTGTAAATGCACACAAAGTAAAGTTTTGCTTGGATTTCAACATGCCACCTTTGCTTCAATTAAGAACAGTAGGAACTTGGCCAAATTCAAGGATTAGTCTCATGGCCCTGGTCGTGTGGCTCCTGCGGTCTCCACAATGTCCCTTCAGCATTAGGCTTTATGCTAAGATACGGTATTATATCCATGAAGCCTATAAAATTGGATCATTCATATCCAGTTCAATTAAGATGCTTGGGCTCATCTTTTTAGAACAAAAAGTATATGTCATAAGTCAAGCAGGCTACAGGATAAATTCCTAGCATGTAATTACCAGGTCAAAGAATGTGAATATTTTTAAAGTTCCTGATATAAATTGCCAGATTGACCTCCAAAAAGGTTGTACCAATTTACACCCCCACCATCACTGAGAATAAGTCATTTTTGAAAACCTATGTCAATTTAATAGGTTAAAAAGTAACAATTATGACCACAAACTGTTTTAATTTATAATTCCTTCACTCCTAGGAGGCTGAATTTTTCTCATCTGTTCATTAGAATTTGTATGTTTTTCAGTTTTTGTAGCTTATCCGTTTGCATATCATTTCTGTCCAGGTGTTAGTCTTTTCCTTCTTCATTTACTAGAGCTCTTCATATATTAAGGCCTTTAAAACTTTGTCATATTATAAATTAATTTAACTGATGGTGAATAGAAATTTATAATTTTTACATTTTAAATCTTTAATCTTTTGCCTTGTGATTTTTTGCTTTTATATGCAAAAGGTTATCTTCCATTATGAAATAAATATCCATATGTTCTAATTATTTTATGATTCCATTTATTTTGGCACTTCTACAGCAGGAACTCTTGTAACACACATGTCATCCGAATCAGTAATGTACTTTCATAACAGTTTCAAGCAATATCAACTGTGATATTGTTACTGTATAACCACAAAGAATACACAATGGTCTAGACACCCATGTTAAATGCCTTCAGGCAAACATTGTGGAAGATAATCTGTGCAATTTATTGGCATTGCATCAGAGTCAATTTACATCTTGCTCTCACTGGAATGATGCCCTGTGTCAGGATACCAAGTGTCCTGAAGCATTCTGACCTGGATCCTCGGAATGTGAGAGAGCACCAGGGTCGTCAGTGTCCTGGGAATAGTCAAGTTTACCCAAATGGGCTTCTTTCTCAAGGTGGAACTTACTCTTGCAAAATATGAGCTTTCCTTGACCTTCTGCTAGCTGATGTTTCCTTCTGCAGCATGAGCAAGAGGTACCTGTAGAACTGACACACATGCCCCACATCTCCTGGAATGTCCATTCCTGTCATCCTCAGATCTGGTTGATAGAACTCTGAGTGTGCTACTCAAAGACAGCATTTATATGACTGGGAGTTGCTCTTTTCATTTCTATGAGAAAGAGAGAGAGATTTGCTGGAAGGAGACTTGTCTTGAGATAGTATATGTGTTAATTTGGCTAACCCCAAAGGAAATATGAGAGAAAAGGTTCTTAATCTGGGGCCTATGCATATCTAAATTGATATTGATCGGTTCCAGGGGATCCTCAAATTCTCTGAAATTACATGCCAGATTTTTCATGAATAATATTTTGTACATATCCCTGGGGGAAAGGGTTAGTGAGAGAGTTTTGTGAACCAATAAATTGGAGACTTACTGAATTAGAGGGATTTACTGTAAACCCTTCCGAAAGGGGTCATTTTTTTAAATCCTCACATTATGATTCCTATGTGGCTAGTATTTTTTTTCCAACAGAATGATGATTTCATAGAGATTATTTCATTTGTACAGTAGCTCACTATGTGGAAGGGTGTCTTCAATATCAGAGCAAATGTACTAGTTTTAGCAAGAAACTTTATTATGGTTTACCTTTCAGCACCACACAGCATAGGGGGTGCATATATACTGCTACTCTGGGTGATGCCTTTCGGTCTGCTTTTAAAGAGAACAAAACCTTCCCCGCACGTAAATCCTGGAAAGCAGGTTGAGTGGCATCAACCTGCATGCTCGCCTCCCGCCCCCCACCATCACTACCACCAGCACTGGGGAACACAGAGCCTGCTTGAGTTTCAGAGGCCAGGTTTGTGTGTCCACCAGCACTACCTAAAGAAGAATTTGCTCTCTTCCCAGCTTTTGAGAAATAACATCCTGTTCTCATCCCCAGAAAGCAGAGAGGGAAAGGAAGTGCTCACGAGAGTAAGCAGGCAGCAGCCCCCAGCAGAGCAAAGAGTGCTATGTCGACCCGCTGTAAATTATGGCAGCATAAAACCCTGGGAATGTAAAGAAAGTAAAATATGAATATTAGACCATAGCCACCCTGCCATATACAATTTAGATAAATAATCCGTTTAATGGAGGCAGGATATTATAATATAGTTGCTCATGTGCCACTGGCAGCAGTTTATATCTGAAAAGAATAGAGACATCAGCTGCTGGTGGGGGCAACTGTATTTTATTCATTCTTATTCCCCAAAGCCAGTGTCCTCAAACCAAACACTGATCAGTGGCTACAGATTTCAGGGCTGCTATATCTTTGTCTCGTAATATGGATTTGTGGCCTAATCTAGCCTTTTTTTGACCTTTTTGCCTAATGGTGGGATATTAATAAGAGAAAGATGGTTACATAAAACATCCTCTGAATGGGAATTTTTTTTTTTACCTATGAGTAATTTCAGGTGGCTAAAGATGGAGTGAGCTAACCTGAAAGTAACAAGCTGCTCACTGTCTCAGCCAAATTAGACTTAATGCTGAAAGGCATTCTTACTTAAGAAGTCAAGAAGGCCGGGGGTCACGCCGTCAGGCCATGGAGTGCAGCTGTCGGACCACCTTTTGCAGTCTCCAAGGGAGCAACCAAAGAAAACCCAGCAAAGAAAATATCTCAAAGAATCAACAGGGAGAGTAAAACAAAAATAACCAGATGTCCCAGAAGACTCTATTGGTATTACGAAGAAGGCTAGAGCAGGACTAACAGGGTTTGGATTTTATCAACCTTCCTAATAAAAGTCACTTGGCTCTCCATCGCAAAGAGCAGTTGGTACAATATGGAAAGGTTTTAAAGACCATTAATTTCTTGAAATGAAACAGCTGGCCTTATTGGCTATTAAATAATGAGCCAGATTCTCCCCAGTGCCTAAGTCACTCTCTGGTAGTAAATTAGACATTTAGGGAGGCACATTAACTCTTTAAGAAGATTAGAGTTCGATTTAGTGCACTTTATGCGTACGAGGAAAGTTACAGGGTATCTGGCTGAAGCCAAGCAAAGAAAGGGTGGGGACAAGGTAGGCTTTGACGGAAGGAAGGAAACCCATGACTGTGTTAACTGGGCAGCTCAGGTGAGCAGAGGAAATTTGAGAAGTTGAGTTTTTGAACGATATTCCATCAAATGTTCTAAAGTTGGACAAGATCGTGAAGGTAGAGTTGACACTTCATTTATCAATTCATTAATTCAGTAAACTTTTAGTTAAACAAGACTATGTATTAATAGCTGGCACTGTGCTAGGCACAGAGGAAATACTCTTCAATAAAACACAGTCCTTATCTCTACGGATTTATAGCTTAGTCTCTGATAGCCTGGTTAGAGAATAGAGGAGAAACAAGTAGATGATTGCGATAGAGCAGAGTAGGTGCTGAAATTGTATTTTGTACATTGCACTTGAGGTGGCAAGATGTGTAGCACTTTGTGCAACGTGCTAGGGAGTTTGAGTCTACCCAGGAGGCCTCGTCCATCGAGGCCTCTAAACTTGGGAATGGTTTGGTCAGATTTGCACTGTAGGAAAAAACCCCTTGATAATTTCATGAAAAGTAAATTGGAGGGACAAGACTGGAACCAGGAAGGTCAATGTGAAGCTGTTGGTGTAATCCCTATGGAAGGTGCTGAGACCCTGAAATAAGGCTATAAGCGGGAGGGCCAGGAAGGGAAGAGACGTCTGGGCCGTGAAGGAGGTGAACTGACCTCATTTGACGGCTGATTGGACGTATCGAGGGGAGGGGGGCAAAGATAACTCTGGAGTCCAGGGTGGGGGCAATGGGGTGGATGAGGTGCCATTGTCCTTGGCAGATGAGGAAGGATGGCCTGCAAGGCTCGGTGGGAAGGCGATGGGACAGTTCTAGGCCCTGGAGTGTGATGAGATGGCAAACAGAGAGCTAGAAGTCATCTCTGGGAACCACCTAAGAAGATTTGAAAAGTATGTACAAAAAGGAAACTTAGATTTCTAAAACTGCATAATTCCTAGAACTTAAACTGAATTCCTGAAACAGTATTTTGCTGTATTTGTTTTTTCTGGCAGAGAAAGGGATTTCAAATATGCAGGTGTCTCCAAATTGAGGCTCTATCACTGCTCACCATTAAGAGTATTCAAGCGATGGGAAAATAACAAGTAGGAAGTAATCATCTCTAAAAAAAGCCAACTTTTTTCCTACCAGGAATATCAATACTTAATAAAGCATCGATAATGAAAATCAGGAAATTTATATTCCATGAGAAGTGGAAAACTGCCCAGGTTGCAGACTAGACAAATTAACAGTTCTTTCTCTGTTAGCACTTAAAATCCATACCATGGTTTATCTCTGTGGTATGAGGCGAAACGTGCCAACAAATTGGCTTAGACGATGTAAGTATCAGAAAATATGGAAGAAATTATGTATTGGAGGGAAAAGGAGAAATTCTCATGTATTGGAAGGTGCTGAAAACTTCACAGAATAGCAAAAACGTCCTTAAATATAAAACACTTATTTCAGAATTTCAGAAACCACAGTTACAATATAATATAGTCTGTGCAGCAAAAGTTGCTTTTAGAAAGAAAAGTGAAATCGAAGTTTACTAAACCAGTAACCCTCATAGCAACTCCGTGGTGAGAACTTCATTCTTTAGGAATGTGAAAAGCATAAAATTAAAAGGATGGAGAGTTGCTGGATTGCCTGAAGAGAACTCAGCAAAGGCGGACAACAAACAGGATTAAACATGTCACTCAGTGTTTTTTGCAAGTGAAGGTGTCATCTGGTGCCCGTTGCAGCACAGTTCCAGGAAGAGGTTTCTAGGTAAATGGCCCCAATCTACGTTCCACGGGAGCATTGTCATTCACACGCCCCAGCTGGACGTGTCTATTACCAGGCTACAAACTGTAGTGCCGAACGGTAGTGCCAGTTGTTCCTCTAGACTAATTCCAAAAAGATCTATACCAACAGTGCTTGTTTATGTCATCTGTTCTTCTCAGAGAGATGCACTGGTCATTTCTGGTAGTAAATATCCCCATGTTCTAGCACTTGCAGGAATCGGTAAAGACTCATCGACTCAGCAGCACTCTAACTGGGGGCGACTTCACATCACGTTAACAGGCTGCCTGAACGTTTAACAGGAGACAAAGCCTTTCCCTTCACAGGTACAGACAGAGTTTAAAATGCAAATTCCTGGGTTAAATGTATATGATAATATCTTCTTCTTCTCTGTGTCAGTAAGGAGGAGGGCTAGAGAGCAGGGAGGCACAAGGGACTGCAAGGGACAGAAGCCACTGAGAAGTAAACAGAGATGCCACACCAAAGGCAGTATTTAGGGACTTAAAAATAGAAGCTGTGGCTTCCTCTGTCCTGCGAAGAAAGGCTCATCGTGTCCTTCATCTGGGGCCCATCTCACAAGCACCCTTAGTGGACAAGGGGAGAAACCCACCAGCTGCTTCTTTAACTGTTGGCTCTAGCAGAGCAAAGCTTATGTGTGTGTTTATTTACTCGAGCAGTTTTGGGTTCACAACAAATTTGAGAGGAAGGTACAGAGACTTCTTATCAATCCCCTATGCCCACATGTGCATAGCCTCCCCTGTTATCAACATCTCACACCAGAGTGGCACAGCTGTTTCAATTGACGAACCTACATAGACACATCATAATCACCCAAAATCCATATTGACATTAAGGTTCTCTCTTGGTGTTGTACGTTCTATGGGTCTGGACAAATGCATAATGACATATATCCATCATTACATTAACAGTATCATACAGAGTATTTTCACTGTACGAAAAATCCTCTGTGCTCTGCCTATTCACCCGCCACCCCCACCCCAACCCCAGGCAACCACAGATCTTTTCACTGTCTCCACAGTTTGCCTGGAATCATACAGCCTTATTTGGATTGGCTTCTTTCACTTTGTAATATACATTTAAGGTTCCTCCATGTCCTTTTCGGCTTGAATAGCTCATTTCTTTCTAAGGCTGAATATTCCAGTGTCTGGATATACCATGGTTTATTTATTTATTCATTCACTTACTAAAGGACATCTTAGTTGCCTCCAAGTTTTGGCAATTATGGATAAAGCTGCTGTGGACATCTGTGAGAAGGTTTTTGTGTGGGCATGAGTTTTCAGCTCTTTTGGATAAATACCAAGGAATGTGATTGCTGGATCATATGGTGAGACTATATGTAGTTTTGCAAGAAACCACAAAACTGTCTTCCAAAGTGGCTGTACCACTCTGAATTGCCACCATGAGAGTTGCAGTACAAGATAGGCCCTGTTGCTCCACATTCTTTTCAGTATCTGTTGTTGTCAGTGTTCCCAACTGTGGCCATTCTAATAGGTTCATAGTGGTATCTCATTGTTGTTTAAGTCGCACTTCCTTGGTGACATATGATATAGAGCATCTTTTCATATGCTTATTTACCATCTGTATATCTTCTTTGGTGAGCTGTCTGTTAAGGTCTTTAGCCCATATTTTAATTAGGTTGTTTGTTTTGTTATTGTAGAGTTTTAAGAGTTCTTTGTATATTTTTGATAACGGTCCTTTATCAGACGTGTCTTTTGCAAATATGGTCTCTCAGTCTGTGGCTTCTCTTTTCATTCTCTTCACATTTTCTTTCATAGAGCAGAAGTTTTTGGTTTTAATAAAGTTTAGCTTATGAATTCGTGGATTGTCCCTTTGGTATATCTAAAAAGTTATCACCAAAGCCCGGTCATCTAGGTTTTCTCCTATTTTATCTTCTGGGAGTTTTATGGTTTTGCATTTTCCATCTAGATCTCTAAGCCATTTTGTTTGAGTTCACTTTTGTGAAGATTATAAAGTCTGTATCTAGATTCGTTTTTTCACATGTGGATGTCCAGTTGTTCCAGCATCATTGGTTGAAAAGCCTATCTTTTCTCCATGGTATTGCCTTTGGTCCTTCATCGATGGTCAATTGACTGTATTTATATGTGTCTATTTCTGGCTTCTCTATTCTGTTTGATTGATCTGTTCATCCATTCTTTCACCAATACCACAATGTCATGATTACTATAGCTTTATAATAAACCTTGAAGTTGGGCAGTGTTAATTCTCCAAGCTTGTTCTTCTTCAATATTTTGTTGGCTATTCTTGGTCTTTTGCCTCTGCATGTAAACTTTAGAATCAGTTTGTCAGTATCCACAAAATAACTCTCTGGAATTTTGATTGTGATTGCGTTGAATCTATAGATCGAGCTAGAAGAGTTGACATCTTGATAGTATTGAGTCTTTCTATCCAAGAACATGGGATGTCTCTCCATTTATTTTGTTCCTTGTTTCTTCATCAGAATTATGTAGTTTTCCTTATAGATCTTGCAGATTTTTTAAAATTTATACGTAAGTATTCTATTGGAGGGATGCTAACGTAAATGGTACTGTGTTTTTCATTTCAATTCCACTTGTTTGTTGCTGGTAAACATAAAAGTGATTGACTTTTGTATATTAACCTTGTCTCCTGCAGCCTTACTACTATTGCTTATTGGTTCCAGGAACTTTTTTTGTCAATTCTTTCAGATTTTCTATATAAATGATCATGTCACCTGCAAATAAACACAGTTTTATTTTTTCCTTTCTGACTTTTATAACTGCCTTTTCTTTCTTTTTCTTGCCCTACTGCATAAACTAGGACTCGAGTGCATTTTTGAGTTCCTGTTTGCCATTTCAAAAACCAACCAAACAATAGCCATCAGGGCCTATAGAAGCAAATGTTTGAGGAAAATATTTTTCCTCATTTTTAGCCTTAAAAATGTGGCACAAAATGGAGAAACAAAACTGTAAATAGGTACTAATTCAGAAAAAATGATGCACAATGGGTGATAGGTGAATTTTAAAAGAGAAAACAAATGTACATGGATTTTATATTCAAATCCCATCTGGTCCAAATTTCCAAATAAAAATGTATGTATAAGTGAGAACAAAGAATAAAAGCAGAATAAGTAGGTAACATATTTAAATACTTCCACAAGGATAGCTTAAAAATGAATAATGTTGGCAAAGTATATTTCTTTCCCCTGAAATGAAAAACACTATGGAAACATTTCTTTTAAAGGGATTTTTGCTATGTTAACAGTGTCTCCAAGAATGTTCAAGTCTCTGTGCTCTTGGCAAATGATTTAATGCAATTGGGTTTTGAAGCTACCTGGGTAACTTCCTGAGTATTTGGCCTATCTTGTGGATTAGTTCAGAACCACTCATTGCTTTCCAAAGAAAGATGTTTGTTGATTTTGTGGACATGTGTTTCTAGAACATTGATAATACAACACTGTTAGGACACAGCTTAGGCTGCAGGTATGTACCTAACCATTCTGCTTTGGTGGAGAGAATGCAGATGCCACCTCACTGCATTGTTCTCTGCATCAGTGTCTATTCACTTTTTAGCAACTTGTAGCCAGTCTCTCACCAGGAATGTTCACAAGGGCCCTGTGCCACTGGCCACTGAGCAACTGCTCTTCCACGGGTGAGCCCGACAGCTGCCCTGGGAATGGATTTTCTGCAGACTCTGCTCCTCTTCCATCCTCTCCTTACCTTGACAGGTGTTACCTGTGTTAGATCAGGTAAACTTCTGTATGTTGATTGACTGTAGGTAAACTCTAAATAACAATGTAGTAGCTAGAATTTAACTAATACCATGTCATTCAAAGCCAGGAGTTTTATATCCTTTGTCAATGCTATACCCATGTGCACTTAAAGAACAAGATCCCACCCTAAAAAGCAAGACCATTCTCTTGCACATGTTGGTGACATTTAAGAAGTTAGGAGAGGCACATCTATAACCTTACAATCACCTTGGCTCCTGTACAGAAAACTGCAGTTAAATTAAAGACAAAGTACACAAGCAGGTGAAGTTTTGTCTACTATAAAGCATAAAGAAAATATACATCCTTATAAGATAGATTAAGTAATAAAAGCCACAATAATAAGAATGAATGATAAAAGTAGAATCATACAAAAACCTGTGTCATTATGATGGCTCCAAATCCACCTTTCAAGCTGACCATGTTACATCTGGATTTTACTGTTATGTAAAAATTATGTGATTGAACTTTGTAGAAAGTCAAAATCTGTTATTCTTGCATAGATTCTTGCATTGACATATCCTGTCAAATTGTCTTTGGGTTTTTTTCATGCATTTTTAGCTTATCTCCCCAATCAGAATGTATAAGTTTTTTGAGGGTGAGGACCATGTCTTATAGTTCAAGACTTTTGTCTGTCCTCTGCAGTACCTGGCTAGATAGTAGATACTTGGTAAATATTTGGTTTCTCTCTCTCTCTCTCTCTCCTCTCCCCCCTCTCAGCACAAGTAATATAATGAACAACTAAATAATCAATAAAGTATAAAAATGCAAATATTCTCATAGAACAGATTCTTAAAGCTGTAAGAAAATATATTTCTCTTCCTAGCATTCTAGCATTCTGATTGTTTATTTTTGTGGGGCCTGAATTCTCTTTTCAAAACAGAAATTAAGGTGCTTTAGAACCTGCATTTTGGAAATGAAAATGGGTGGAGGGAGGATAATCAAGTTAAGGAATTAATAGAAAAATCCAAGTGGCCCATAAAACAGGGAAAAAACCATTGTGGCATCACCAGTTTTTGCTGGCTGTCTTGTCCTTCTCCTCTGAGATAAGATCTCCTCTGTGACCCAGAGGTACCTTTCCATTATCAGGTTGAGAATTCTAATAAATAAGTGAAAGGGCAGAGTCCCCAAAGGGGTGTCTTTGTGCGGATAGGGAAGGCAGCTGTGGTTGTGAACCAGTGTGCACCAGAGGCTGCCAAGCTATTGGGACTTTGTGTGAATGGATGACAGTTTTAATTTCTCTCCCCTGCAGAGGTGGTATCCAGCCAGCGCCACTTCAAACCAATTTTGCAAATCGTATTTTGTGGCTGTAAATTGGTTTACTGCACTCGTCCCATTTTGGAGACCCAACTTCCTAGTTTAAGGTGGTGCCTTTGCCGAGGTGGAACAACTAAAGAATGATTCTCTTTTCTCTAATTGAAATGACAGCATATTCCTTCACAGATTAATTTTAAATTACCCATGTTTATATCCTTTAATCAGGATGATAAAAACAGCACAGATAATTTTCTACACTATTCTTTTAATTCTTTTAGACTAACAATAGCCTATTAGTTTGTGACACTTAGTGCCTCACGTAGCAGTTTTATTCCAGGCACACTACCTTGGACTGTTGGTCATTGTATTCTTAATTATTTTTAAAACTTAGTTTTGTTTCATATTAAAGTGAGGAATAAGGTTTAAATTATAGATTTCACTGAGATTCCTTCTGTAAACTTAAAGATGATACTTTCATAAAGAGATCTGTCCCTTGGATTATATCTCACACTGAAATAAGGGCCTTCTTCCTGGAAGAAATATTTCTTAAAAATGAGTACTTGTAAGAAGTGTTCATCTGTGAACTTTTACCAATTAGAAATGGCTCCATACTTAAGACTCTTTAATAATGTCTGTTAAGCAGCATTTAGCTCATTTTTATAACACATTCAGGTTTGGTGATTTATATCAAACATTAAACATAATAAATTTAGATCTTTTTTCAAGTATGAGGCGCAGCATCTCTGAATCACCCATTTTAGCAGAGTGCCCCTGGAAGGTCCAGTCTCTCGCTATCATTCATGCCTATAATAAAACAGGCTTCTCCTGTCTCTTCTCTGACATCTATAATAATGGGAATGACATGTGAGTGGTGACACTGTAACAGGAGGGCATACAGATACTGCTTCGTGGCTAGGACTCAGGGTCCACGACCAGAGGGCAAGTCGAGAACATGCATCAGTGACTTGCTGTCGCAAATTTGGCACCCAAAGCTATGCTAACGCCTATTTTGTAATTACACAAATATTCAAGGAATCAGTTTCAATGCATTAAAAAATGGTGGTTTTATATGTCTCACTGTGACTGGAGTTTTTAAAAGAGTTAATCACAAAGAATGAAACTTTGAAACACAAATGGATCTCTTAATGATAGTCATATAAGAGAGATTTAAAACCTTCCTATATTTCAACCATCCCACAGATGGTGGTTCCATTCTTCATTTGTTGAATCATGAGAAGGCATAAGACACTAAAATACCTTGGAAAAAAGCTACTCTTGTCGATGAAACAATAATTATAATAGCCTTCTTTAGAACTACCATGACAAATTTAACTATAAATTATTCTATTTCACACTGACAGTGACTTGTGATATAAAGTAAGTTTTGACTGCAATCTGAGTATAAAGTACCTGGATACTTTTGGAAATGTGTGTCTTTGAGAAAATGCTCAGATTTCAAGTATTTGAATAGAGTTGAGCATTAACTAATGCTTTCAGTTAAAGACGCCTGAGCAGTCTAAAAAATTTAATTTGATTTTCTTAGATTAGAAAGATGGTGGAAGAAGGCACAACTCCACTTTTCAAGCACATGAAGGTTATCTCCTCGAGGCAGCTTTTGTGGATTGGGTTTGGAGCTAGTCCAAGACCGCCTGCCGTGGCCTGGCCTCCAGGTGGGGAGCCTGGTCCTGCTGTCTTCATTTCTGGTTGCCACTTGGAAATAACTAGACGAGAAGGCATGGATTAGCCAGCTGAAATCCCTCCCTCCTGCAGTCAGTCCTCAATCTCAAAAGGGCTGATTCTACAGCCTGCGTGTATATTGCGAGTGTCCTGGAACTTGGGGTGCATTGCTCATAAAAATGATACACTGTCCAGTGAGCAGACTGTCAGGCCAGCACAAACCTGTTTAGTTCATTACGTAATTGACATGCTGTCCATGTGAAAATTGTTTTAAAAATATCATGGCTGTGGGACATCAGCTGACACACCTGCCCCAACAGGGGCATTTTCTATAGACAATAGACTCAGGGTCATTCACAACCTCTTGCCTCAACACACTAGAGTCCAATACAAAAATAATGAAAGAAAGCAGAATGAAAAAATATTACTTGTAAGAATACCATTACCATGCTGGTAATTAAAGCAAAAAAAATAAAATAATATTGCATAAGTAATCGTGTTTCATCTATTTTAACAATTGTGCTTGAGAAAAGGCAGGTTTAGTTAGAGGAAGAGGAGGAAGGGACAGGAAACTGTGTTTGTGGTTCTTGAGGAGACACCTGGCCACTCTCCATGTCCATGACGTTGGTTCCCTTGGGATATATATATTTTTTTAATTCTATAGACTAGATTATTGCCTTCTCCTAAAATATTTGTGTCCGTGGAACAAAGAGCAAATGCAACCAAGAAAAACAAGGAGAGCTTTTCTTGCGTGTCTAAGCCGGAGTGGGAGAGGCAGAGAGGGGCTAGTCAGGAAGGGGTGTTGCCTCAGCTGGAAGTGACTGAGGAGTGGGCTAGTGATACTGGGAGGACAGCCGGGCATGCTCAACTCTCTTGCCACTGATGCAGACGAGGAAAAAAAAAGAAGGGACAAGGAAGAAATACTCCATCCCACAGTTCCCCATGACAGCTGGGCTGTTGAACTGGCCATTCCCAGGGTAGGAGGGAAAGGAACCGAGAATGGGTGAGTGTGGGGGTGAATACCTCATTGTATAGAAACATAATTTCCTTGTTACAAAAGTGTGTGAAATTGATTGTTCTTGATACAGGGAGTATGTATACAGGACAGGAAATGCACAGTATATGCTCTTCATGTATTCTTTTTGTGATAAGAAAGAGCATTGCAGGTGGCTTTGAGCCTTCATTTAACCAATGCCTATGTCATGAGCTTGAAAGTCTGCTGGGAATAGATTGCAGAATCAGAGTTGCTCACGTTTGATTCCTGAACTCAGACAACCGTAAGACACTAAAGGACATCTTCAAATATTATGTCTTTGAAACCTGATTTCATAAGTACTTAGGAAAATGCTTAGAGGTTAAAAATTACAAACAGTTAACCACGACTGAAAATAATTCTTTGTAGGCCTGCACTATCCAATATGGTAGCCATGACCACGTGGGGCTCTCAAGCACTTAAATGTGACTCTCATTGTGATATAATTTAAATGTAAAATACATGCCAGGTTCCAAGACTTCCTACCAGAAAAAGGAATGTTAAATACCAATTATTTCTATATTGATTACATGCATGTTGAAATGATAATACTTTGGATATACTGGGTTAGAAAAATAAATTACTAAAATTAGTTTCACTTTTCTTTTGAATGTGGGTCCTAGAAAATGTTAAATGATGTATGTGACTTGCATTCTTTTCTATTAGCACTGCTGTAGACCCCAAAGCAAAAAGGCTCCGTATATACATAGCAGTGGTAGCTTCTGCTGAACTGCCCTGCTGTAAGTTGGAAAGGCACACATTCAACCTAAGTCTTATCTTCTTTTTTGGAGGACACTTTTTTCCTCTTAAATTGTGCATAATACCAGGCACACCTGGATTTCTGGATAATTGCACCCACAAGTGGCTACATGCAGACACAATTAGGTGCTTGCAACTTGTTTGAAGGCACAGGTGTCTAATTGCGCCCACAAATGGCCATTTGGCAGGCACTGTTCATTGTGCACACAGCTGATTATGGGCAGAAAATGGCACCAGCCAGAAAGGAGGCCTGGGTGGTGGAGGCATGAAAACAGGTCCTTCCAACCCCCACAGCCATGGTGTGATTGCTTGCTCCTTCCTGGATCAATATTTTTTGTGGAATGCCTGCTTAGGTGTTTATGGCAAGAGACATATTTGGAATGTGTAGGCTGCAAGATGAAGATGTGTATCCCCCATCTCACAGAGTAAATGCTGTCTTGGGCTTTTAAGTGAATTGGGGCTAACAAAACCCACATTGTCAACCTGAGTAGCCTTAAAGTGGATTCCACCCTGCTGGGACCGGCTGTTTATAATAGCAAAAAATGATGGAGTGTGTGTGAGAGAGTCCCCAGGGACCCTTTGGTAAATAGTAGTTTTTAAAGGGTTAATCCAACCTAATGAATCATTTAGTGGGATGAGAAGGCAGGAATGGTAGCCTGGAGAAGAAGCCACAGGCATTTATTTAAATGGGAGCAGTCGGGAAGGAGGCGGCCAGCTGTAAGGCAGGAGGTGTTGGTGCAGGTCACATCTCCAGGCAGGGAGTAATTGATATCCCCAGCTCTGCTAACAGCTGAAACAACAAAGCTGGACATGGAAACACGTTCACTTACACAGATTTCAATGTCCAAAGGAAATGTGGGGAGACACATAGGCCCTGCCTGTTCAACTTTTAGGGCAAGTGTAGGGAATAAGGAGTCAGCTGTTTCTCCCCCTCCATATTTCAGGAAGGACTTTGAAGTAGTTTTCGGTAGCTTTGTCATCTCTTACAGAAAGAAAGCCTAATCAGCACTGTTGATCCTAAGTATCAACCCCTCAGGCCACAGCAGGCTTGGCGGTCATGGGAATCCACATCTTTTGTTTATCAGAGCAGACTGTGTGCACCATAAATGGATGGTCCAGGCATTGCTTTCTGAGCTCTAGGAAGGCCAAGGGTGCCTTGGACAATGTTAGGGCATTTGAACCACAACAGCTTGACTTGGTTTTTCCAAAGCAGAAAAAAAGAGTTTCTCTTAATGAGGAATGGCTTTAGTAGTGTGTATTTATTTGCAATATAAGTTCATGATTTACCCACCTTGACAAATTCTCTGTCTTGGGTCTTCATATCCCTGTGTATCTGCTCTTTATTTATGATGATAGCCGCCTATTCTTGAATGGCAATGCTATTGTAATAAATCTCCATAAAAAGCCAATTCTCAGTTCAAGTTACTGCGAGCTGGTGATGAGGAAGACAGCCTGAAAACACATATTGACTGTCCTCTGTTAGAGACGCTGTGACAGGCTCAGCTCAGAACTTCTTTCATTTTGACTGGACTGCAGCTCAACCTAATGTCAACTTACCATAATTCTTTTATGTGGAAGGCTATTATTTCGTTACGATTTTCTCTCTTGTCACCTAATATCCAAATAGTGTTCTGTTAGGGAGAGATTACTGGAGACTTTTCTTCATCTCAGATATTTCATTCTGTACGATCTTCTTTTCTTCCTTATTTTAAAGGGGCAGTGGAAAATGTTCTGTTTTCTATAATTAACCTTCTTTATATGTAGCCTTGAGATATACACAGAAAAAATATATATATAAAATTTATTTATGAGTTTGACATAAGTATAAAAATTATTTAGATTTCACAATTTTATGAATTTTAAGTCAGAATTTTTCTGTACTTGATTAATTACCTAGTATTTGATGCCCAGTTATTGAAGGCAATTTAGCACTGAAAGGGGCTGGCATAGGATAAATTATTTTCTGCTGTATGAAGTCAGTTTCAAATTTTCAATCTTGGCCAGGTGTCCGTGTACTTTCTTATTATTTAAAAAAAAAAAAATTTCACAAGGTGTAACCTTTGATACCAACTGTGTGGTAGCAATTTTAAGGCTTTGCCCTTGTCTATTTCAAATTTCTCATAACAACCTGCACTGTGAATTTCTTGAGTCTTTCTTCCATGAAGCCAAGAGCAAAGAACTTCTTTGCCAACACATCCACATCATCCTTTGGTCTCAAGAAGTAAGCCTCACATTGCTGTGTCCCAGGTGCCACATTTATAATCACAGTTGACCAGAAAACCCACATTACTATCAGGTGCCTTGTGGACTCTAGTCTCTGATGCTAATATAGAAATTTTAGGTCTCAAAGAGCCAACGTGGTATTTCAGTGAGCTGTTGAATCTTGAGAAATCACAGAAGTCACTGGTCAAGAAGTAAATGTCTATTCTTACGAATTGTTTTCATTTCTTTAAAACCACAATCATATTTTCAGAGTTTTTATGAAGAAGCTACTCTAATTGAAAAGGATTCAAAAGGCCTATTCTTCAGATTCCCAGTGACCACAGTCAGCACTAGAATATATCAGATTTAGAACTGGTGATTATCATACTATCCATATTTAGCAAACCACTGCTCCAGGGTCCTCATAATAATGCCATGGCCCTCAGAAATAGTTTATACTCTTTTCCAAATATCTGACATGTAAGAAATGCAGTAATTACTGGAAGCTTCTGGCACCTCGTGTTGGCATTGGCTTTGGCTTTAATTTCTCCCTGTGGCTTTCCCTTTCCCTACTGTCGGCAGAGCTGCTCAGGGAGAGTTTATGTTTCAGGCAAGCACTTGGGTATTGGGCTATTCTAGTTGAGTTTTTGCTTTTTATTGATTTGGATTTTTTTTAAATCTTCTTCTACTATGAACCCTCGCCCTGACAAATGGATAAAATAAAATTGCTAGTCTTCATCAAATGGAAAAGAGTTACTGGGTTATTTTTTTCCTCCCTTTTTCTACTCCCTTCTCTTTTCCTAGTTTCTCATTTATAGCCGTACTTTGCAGAGAGAGCAGCAGATGCACTAGTAGTGGGATGAAAATGAAAGTGGATTTATGACACAGGAAGCAAAGGCCATAAGTCCCTAAAGGGCAGAGCCTTGAGGGCAGAGTTTTTGCCTTCTCACCACCGTATCCTCAGCCTCACATAGTACCTGACACATAGTAGACATTCAACTGAACTGTAAGGCAGAAAAAGAAATGAAGACAGAAACATAGAAAGAAATACACAACCAAGGGGGAAAAAATCCCAGACAGTTCATTGTGAAGATGCTGGAAAGAACATTTCTCTATTTTCAGTCATACTGGGTTTAAGGGACATAATACTTGTATTCAGTTTTGTGCATTCTCTAATTGAGTCATGAAAATTCTTTCATTGAAAGCAAATTCTTTTTTGGCACTTTGTCTTTTTATCAAAAAAAAATTTTCTCTAACATAAATGCACAAAGCAATAGAATAATTGTGATGGAGACGACATGGCATGTTTTTCAAGTTTCAATTTTCAATAGTTTGTATCTATCCCAGAGAATTCTTTCCAAAGCTCAAATTTCTCATTTTTGTTATTCATCCAGACCTGGATTTTTTAAAAAAATAGATTCAGTAATTTTTATCAACAGGAGTGATTGGAGTTTTTCCAGACAAGTAATGATTTTTTTCAAGTGTGAGATTGTAGGTGTGCGTGGGGAGGGGGGTGTATGTGTATCTTCTGTGGAGTTACAGAGTGAATGCTCAGTTTTAAGGGTTGGCAAAGAAAAAGGCTCAATGAACAAAGTAGAATTAAGAGTCACCCGTGTCCTTCATTCTGATGGTGACTCAGATGTGTACATCTGTAAAACCTCATGGAACTGAAAACCTAAAATGGATACATTTATTGGATGTGAGATATACCTCAGTAAATATTTTAAAAATCAAAGAAAATAAAAGTCCACATTTATCTGGGCTTTACTTGCCAAGCCATATCATGGCAGAGCTCAAGTTCCTGGGGAATCTTACACTGCTGTGGACCTTGCTGTTCCCTGGCAAATTCCAACTCTCAGAGACCCCTGGGCCTGCCTGCTGCACTTTCAAAAGCCCAGGAGAGAACCCAAGCAAGTCTGGCCCTTTGTGCAGCTCCTTAGAAATAAGCTTCCATGTTCTTAGGCCATGGAATGATCTGTTTGCCCTTCAAATAAACATCTTGAGCCTATGACTCTTTTTATAAAATCAGTATGCCACATGCTGAGATTACAATCTCACGGAAGGCAGGCTCTCCAGAGCCTCGTTCCCACAGCAGCTCCAGACCGGGTCCCAGCTCAGATGGTGCCTATAAACAGAGAGACGCAGACAGAGATGAGGAACTGATAAAGGCTGAGTGTCTCTGTGGCTGGAAGAGAAGAGTCTAATGCGAAAGTCATTTTGGTACCTTCCTATTTACTCAATCTCTTGGGTCTGAGAAGGCAGGAATTTTTCTGGCTTGTTTTTATATTTATAGAGCTAATTGCAAATTATTTGTACACTCACATTGTTGTTACCTATTGGGGAATTGCTAGGGGACTAGAGTTTGGGATGATTCACTTTGTCAGAGGAAGACTCACACAACTGCATATGTAGTTATCAAAGCGACTTATAGGTGCAGGCATGTGAGCCTAAAGGAAGTTTGTCAGGAAGCAAAAGTCCTTCAGGCACCCTCCTACATCTATGACTCTTCTGTTTTCCTACCCAAGACCCTCTTTGTCACAGATGAAAGAGGAAATTATTCTAGGCCTTTTGCTTTTCACCTCCACACTGGAGATGTTGAGGGCTGTGCCAGGCTGGGGCAACATGAGCTACAACAAAGCTTTTCTCTTCCCCAGTAGCTTCCGAAGTGAATGACCTCTGCCCTTTCTAAGTGGTTTATCATACAATACTCATTTTCAGACTGGTAGGTAACCTCCTCCAGACACAAACAATAGGTAAACATTAATGTTCTCTCTATATATTAGTCAGATATCTTTACAAATCCAATACAGAAAAAAAAAAATCTAAATCTATTCCAAATATAACTGAAAAAGAAGTCCAAGGGTAGACTTCTCTTCAGGTTCAGCTGCCCAGGAACTCAGAGAGAGCCCTCAGCACTTGGCTTCCTCCTCCCTGTCTCTGACTGTCCTCGTACCGGCTTTGTTCTCACGCTTCCACCGTGATGCCAAGATGGCTGCCCGCAGCGCCAGGCTTATCTCCCATCTTCTCGGCCACTCCACCGATTCTCTATCTTTAACATATCAACAAAAGTCCTAGGATTGTCTCAGGTTGCTTTTATTGCAGTATGCACTTAACCATCCACAATCACTGCGCCCACTGGGGTAGAATGTTCTGATCAGTGAGGTCTGGGTCACATGCCACCTGTGGAGTCCAGGGTGGCATCGCTCCACCTGAACCATGTGGGCTGAAAGTGGGCATGGGAGGGTTCCCAACAGAACGGAATGCTGTCACCAGGATAAGGTAGGGCAGATGCTGAGAAGGCAAAAGCAGCAACTATCCACTATCCCAACTCTGATCACAAGGGAAAAAGGAAGAGAGAATTAAGGATGAAGGAGAAAAGTAGAAGCTCTTTCACATACTCAGAAGAAGTTACCAAACCCCTAAGAAATTATCTGTCAGACCAGTACACTAAACCATTCTCTACTTCTGTGTCTGATTGTCATTTGACCCACAAGCTTCCTCGAATAAATATGGCCCAGTGTTTTATCCATCCAGATAATCCCATATAAAGGAATAAGACAAGAGAGACAAGAGTTATGTTTCGTCTGAGACCATGATGGTCTTTGGCTGCTGCCCAACTTCCTGTGGGTTTAGATGCATCTAAAACTCATTTTATAGCTGCACATGTAATTGTGTTTGTCTTTCTCTGAGATATGAATGATCAAAAATCTGAGTCCTCCAGCAATTCTCTAAGAGGTGACATCAGTGTGGACCCACAAATAAGTAACAATTAGAAATTAGACATACAGATATAATAGGACAAGACACAAAGAACAACTGTTTAGAGAGAGTATATATTTTTTCCTTTTTAAAATTTTTAATTATGGGTACATAATAGTTGTACATCTTTATAGGGAACGTGATATTTTGATAGAGGCATATAATATGAATTAATCAAATCAGAGTAATTGGAGTATCATGAGTGTACATTTTAGTGTATTTTGTATGAGTTTGTTTTTTTATGAACATAGTCCACAGATTTTGGGAAAGTGGTGATAACTTGCCTCATTCCATCTGGAGGAAGCAGATTTTTAGAGAAGAAAAGGCCTCTAAACATATTTGAATATTTGAAAGACTGAGAAAAGCACATAGGAAGCTATAGAATCAGGAATAAGAAAATAAAAAGTTAAGGCAATGAATGTAACCTAAACATTTGTACCCCCATAATATGCTGAAATTAAAAGAAAAGAAAGAAAAGAAAAGAAAAAGTTGGAGCTGAGAGAATAATAGTAACAGACAGCCTTCATCAGTCACTCACACCATGCCCAGACACTGTGCTAAGTGCTTTACAGACGTTCTCATTTGACCCTCCTAACTAGTCATTGGAAGCAAATGACTGTTACTATCCTGATTTGACAGATGAGGAAACTGAGACTATATTATAGAGGGTAAGCAAGTAACTCAAAGTCAAAGGTTTATTAACTGGAAAGTCAGAACCGTTTGCTCCTAACCTCCCTACTATTTCATCTTGTGATGCTCACGGCAGGGTCTGTGTTGATGGACAGGAGTGCTCAGCTCCAGGTTGGCTGAGACGTGAGCACAGACACAGAAGCAGCGGATCAGGAGAGGCATGAGAAACAGAGTTCTGGAGGTTCAAGCCATCAGAGAAAGGGAAGTCTATTCAGTTTGGACAAAAATCCAAGGTCCCCATAGGCAGAGAGGAGCACAGCCTGAGAGGGAATCTCATGAACAACAAAGGCAAAGATTCTATTGGCATCATGAAGGTCCAGCAGCAAAGGAAGACACCCAGCCGTGGACATCAAGATTCAAAGTGAGGCCCTCACTCCTGGAAGGATTTCAACGGGTAGGGCAAAAGCCCAGGACTGGTGAAAGTGGAGGGGTGAAACACTACTGCAATTATTACTATCTTATAACTGAATAGGGCTTTGTCACTTACACAGTGGTTTTTCCACATTTCTCTAATCTGATCTTCTCCCAACAACCCTAAGAGCTTGGCATTATAATCCTCACTTTTGAGTGAACAAAATAAATACAGAGAAATTTCTCAGTGAAAGCCAATGGCAGAGCTGAAACTTGGGCCCAGGTGTTTTGACGTGAAGCCCAGAGCTCTTGTTTGCCGTAGAGGGGCTGAGCAGAACGTCAAGGCTGAGTCACTCACTGGAACTGGTGCCTGCCGTGGGAGCTCGGTCATTAGGCAACAAGCAGAGCGGCAGTTGCTGGGGGAGAAGGATATGAGGCTGGAACCCAAACGAGCACTCATTTAAAGAAAAAGAGTACCCTTTTTTTCCCTGTGGCAAGAATCTCCAGATAACATTCACTAATACGCTTTCTATTGAATGCTTACCACATGCCAGGCACTGGTGGAGAAGTTGACAGTGAACTCAGCAGTAGTCCTTACTGTCACAAAGTGCACAGTTTATTGGGGACACCCAAGAGAACAGATAATTAAACTGATCAGTGAGTCCATACAGGCAGAATTTTTCCTATACAAGTATAACATCTACATGATATTAAAGATTTTTCATCATCTTATATAATCTTAACATACAAATTGAAATCAATCATGACATGATTTTCTGACATTACTGACATTGCTCAATGAGCTCATAGGAGGGACATCTGATTCAGAAATGAAGGATCAGGAAGAAGTGACATCAGGGACAAGTACAGTTTGACAAAACAAGCACACTTCTCTTGGCCTCAGAGCATTTCCACCAGCATCCCACAGCTTTTCAATGGCCCCATTTATATTCTCTCTGCTTGCCCAAATCCAACTCTTCTTTCAAGATTCCCTTAAGGCAGTGGTCCCCAAACTTTTTGGCACCAGGGACCAGTTTCATGGAAGACAATTTTCCACTGACACCAATGGCAGTGGTGGGAGGTGGGGAAGGTTAAGGATGCAGGCCCGGGGTTTGGAGACCACAGCCTTAAGGCACTCCCCTCATCAGAAACTTACCTGCAGCAGTAACCCACGGCACTCACTTAGCATTGAGCATCGGTGCCCTGCTTTGTCTCTCATCTCTGTCTGCCTAGCTAGGTAGTGATGGGACAGTCACTGGGCTCATACCTGTTTTAGATGCTTGATATTTTGGGGTTTGTTTATCACTGTCACCAACCAAGGAGTAAGGTGGCCCTCTAGGTCAGGGTAGCAGTAGGACTATAGAGGAAAGATGAGAGAATTATTCTTTTTTTTTTTTTTTCTATTTTTTTAAAGTGTTCAGAGGGTAATTTATAGCATTGAATCCATATAATAACAAAAAAAGAAAGATCTAAAATAACAAAAATCTAAAATTTCAGCTTAGGAAGTGAGGCAAAAAAGAC
>CAUYRT010064895.1:0-40902 GCA_963574885.1 Lepilemur ruficaudatus | reverse complement strand
CTAGCACTCTGGGAGGCCGAGGCGGGTGGATAGCTCAAGGTCAGGAGTTCAAGACCAGCCTGAGCAAGAGCGAGACCCCGTCTCTACTATAAATAGAAAGAAATTAATTGGACAACCAAAAATATATGTAAAAAATTAGCCGGGCATGGTGGCGCATGCCTGTAGTCCCAGCTACTCGGGAGGCTGAGGCAGAAGGATTGCTTGAGCCCAGGAATTTGAGGTTGCTGTGACCTAGGCTGATGCCACGGCACTCTACAGCCCGGGCAACAGAGTGAGACTCTGTCTCAAAAAAAAAAAAAAGAGCAGTACAGAGGCAGAGAAAGACTAGGGATGTTACTTTAAGGAAAATCTTCTGTGCAAACTATGAGACCAGGGAAAAAGAAGAATCCCAACCCACCTGAAACAATAATAAATGGTAAAAACTTCAGTCAGATAACCAGGGCTATGTGATCCTAAGAAATAGTTTTGACTATTTTTGAAACTAAATTGATTTTTAAAAAATGTTTGTGTCAAGTAAACGCCAAAAAATAATCATTAGACAGAGGAATCTCTTATATTTTGAAAAACAAGTAAGAGCTTTCTTTTTTAAATGTGCAATAATATATTCATTGGATTTATGCTTCTTTCATATTCTACCAATTAAAAATATCTTGCAAATTAAATCAAAAAGTAGAAAAACATTGTCACGTCTAATAGAATTCTCTCTCCGTTCCCTAAACGCTACTTAGCCAGAAACAGAGAAATAAAAACTTCTAAAATGGAGCAGAGAAGCTGTTGTTTGTTTTTAAAAAAGTTAATCCAGTGTGTAAAGCTGGTAAGGAAAGCCCATCCTCTTAGCTGGAGTTTCATAATCTTCAAAGAAGAGTCCCTGGAGAGTCATAACCAGAAATGTTGATTCAACACCCACACTTGCTGTGCAAGACTCTTGGCCCTCATCCAGCCTCCTTGGGACAAGGTGTCCACATGCGCCTGACTGCCGCCAAGGAGATGCCAGGTAAGGATATTTTCACGTAGGTATTTCAGTGGATAAACTTCTTGCACCACATTTGCCCACTCAGGCATTAAACTAAATCCCTTTCCACACCGCAATGTGACCGAAGCTGAGGAAAAGAATCTTCCACATCAGGCACAAATGAATCTCTCTGCTTAGGAGCAAACAGAAGTCCACGAGTGGGAACCGAGTTCTCCAAAGCAATTGCCCCCGACAGCCACAGGCCGAGATAACCTGGGGCCTCTCTTTACCCAGAGACCTTGAGCCCCTGGGCTTTTTTCAGCCTCTGTTTCCTTATCTCAGAAATACAGAGGCTGGATTTATAAGGCTGGAGCTGCCTCGAAATCCTACAATTCTTCAGTTTTCTCTCTATCCAGACATTCTTATGGTAACCCAGTAAATTAAGGTGAAAATTATTTCCATGATTGGTTACTCCTTTAAAGCCAATTAAAAAAAAAAAATCTGTAAATTAGGCTTGTGGGCAAGCACACTCCTACACATACTCTCTCTCTCTCTCTGTCTCTCTCTCTGTCTCTCTCTCTCTCTCTCTCTCTCTCTCTCACACACACACACACACACACACACACACAAGGGGCTTGAAATTGTTTCAATTGTTTGTTCACACAGGCCCAAATTGCTCAACTTTGGGTTTCATGTTGCTGCTATTGACATGCTAATTGTCCCAGGTTGTTTTTCCTTTCAAACTGTCCTCATCTCTCTTTAAGCAGAATGGATTTCTAAACATGGGTCCTCAAAACAGGGTGGTGGAGCCAGTGCCACATGCTTGGGGGCATGTAAGAGTGAAATGTACTGATACACTGAATGTGTGCCTGAAAGATGAGTATGACACAAGTGGTTGATTGAAGGAAAAATTCCTGAAAAAATGAAGACAAATCTTTCATTAAACAGAATCATATTTTATGTGTTGTAGGACTATTCCCTATCTAGGACTACATTTTAAAAAGAACACTGGATTTAAGTCCAAATTTATTTCTGCCACTTACTGTATAACTTTGAGCAAGGTCCTTTAACCTTCTCCTTGAGCTTTAGTTTCTCCTCTGAAAAGTGTGGAGAAAACATTCACCTCAAAGGAAAGGGTGGCGGGCACGGTGGCTCACACCTGTAATCCTAGCACTACGGGAGGCCGGAGGCCGAGGTAGGAGGATTGCCTGAGGCGAAAACCTGTAGTCCCAGCTTCTCAGGAGGCTGAAGCAGGAGGATCGCTTGAGCCCGGGAGTCTGAGGTTGCTGTGAGCTAGGATCACACCACTGCATTCTAGCTGGGGCAACAGAGGGAGACTCTGTCTCAAAAAACAAAGGAAAGGGTAATTATAAGGATTGAATAAGAAATTGTATGCAGATGTGCCCAACAGTAGTACCTGATATACTCAAAGTTATTTGCATATTAAAATAATTATTTTATCATCTGAGGAATCTTTTTGAAATGCAAGTAATAATCAACACTGATTGTGTGTGAATCATTTTAAAAACTGAGTCCTATAAAAACTGTCCTCAGGTGGGACATATTCATCAAGTGGGACATATTCCTCATTCTATCACACAGGACACCCAACACTCTGAGAGGAAACGTCCAGCCCACCCGACCCCCGCCTCACACAAGAATATCCAAGGAGCAGGTCCCCCTCCTCTTCCACACCAACATGGTTGTCTCATACTTCCTTTTCTAGTGACAGATACCAACGATTAAAGGGTCATTTTATCCATCCTTTTACTTTAGGCTAGCTTTTCCAGAAACCATCAAAGTTAAAAGAAAATGCCTCCTGTTTCAAAGACCTACAAAGCAGCAATAGATTCACCACCTCCTGCCCGAGGCCCTGCAAAGAGCCTTTACTCACTGTTTCAAATGCACTTTTTTTCCTGCTGTGGCATAAGTCTGCAAAAGCTCAAGAGGGCAAGCTTTCTCAAAATAAAGGGAGCCTTAAAACCCCCACCTTCCAGCATAGTGCTGGACTTGCAGTGAAGGATGCAAAACACTTAAAAAGGAAAATAGGGAAGAAGCATTGTGTCTAGACTCAGTCTTTACAACTGAAACTCAGTTTCTCTTCCTGCAATATACATATAATCTCCCTCCCTGCCTCCCCTGGTTGTTGGGAGAACCACAATGACCATGAGTGGCAGCAAAGGATTATCCAAATATTGTTATTTATCATTAGCCATCATGCATTCCACAAATATTCAGACCACTGTTCTAGGCTCTAGAAAAATAGCATTAAATAATCCGACAAAGATCTCTGCCCCTCGTGTAGCTACCTACGTAACTATAAAATAATTTTAGTTTGGGATTAGTACTAGGTGGAAAGTAAACATTTTGTTTGTAATTACAAACAAACAAAAAACAGAGTGGAGATGGGAGTTAGGTAGGCCTCTCTGAGGATGGGGGTTTGGGAGCCGAGACCTGAGCAATGGGAAAAAGCCAGCCATGAACAGATGTGGGGAAGGACCATTCTGGGCTGAGAACAGCATCTGTACTTCTCCATACAGGTCCTGGGATGGGCCTGGCATGAGTTTGATGTGTCAGTAGACTAGGAAGATGGCCAGTGTGGCTGGAGCACAGTGAGCAAAGGGGAGAGGACAGAAGATGAAATCAGAAAATAGATGGAATCCTGGGCTTCTAGGTCATAGCAAGGATTATTCCAGAGATCTGCTGAAATGTGCATGCTCGTATTTAATTGCCTCAACACACAATAGGCACTTAATAAATATTGAGATTGATTTCCTAGAGGCATAATACCTTGGAAAATCCATGATGTAATAGCCATTTAATTGACCAGACCTCTGAGCAACTGGTAGATGTGCCAGCATAGCCTTTTAAAGAGGACAGCAATGCAGATTGCATTCCAGGGAGCAGACTCCAGAGGAGGGCTTCTCATCTGTTATGGAGTGAATGTTTGTGTCCCCCCAAATTCATATCTTGAAATCCTAATCCCCAATGTACTGGTATTTGCAGATGGGAGGTGTTTAGGTTATAAGGATGGAGCCCTTGTGAATGGGATTAGTGCACTTTTAAAAGAGTCTCCAGCAAGTCCCTTCAACCCTTCTGCTATGTGAGGACCTGGCAAGAACCAGGGAGGGGGACCCTAATCAGACACTGAATCTGCTGGCCCCTTAATCTTGAACATTCCAGCCTCCAGAACTATGAGAAAATTAATTTCTGTTGTTTATAAGCTATCCAGTAAATGGCATTCTGTTATAGCAGCCCAAATGGACTAAGACATGATCCATCTTGGCAGAAACCTCTCCTATCCTGTTGTAGATTCCAGACCCCACCAACCCCTGCCAAACACCAGCAACTAAGTCCAAAGTTGGTGCCATGTCCTCTGGGTCTGGGGCTCAGAAAGCATTCCTAGAGGAGTGTGGCGGGGGAAAGACCACCAGCTTAAGACCCACTCTTTGCTCTTCACTAGCTATGCAACCTTGAACAAGTGAATTACCTAATAATAATAAAAGTAAATGTTTATGTAGTGCTTTCTATGGCCAGGCACTGTTCTAAAGACCTTACATGTATTAAGACCTCACATGTATCAAGTCATTTAATCTTTAAGAGGGGATAATAATAGTGCCTACTTCATAAACTGGGATTTAGGTTATAAATTGACACACAGTAAATGTTCATTTCCTCCCCCTTTTTCTCTGAAGACTAAAATGGCTGCCTTCAAAAGCACTTAGAGAGATAATATATATATAAAGTGCCTGCTCCATAGTGGGTGACCAACATATTATGGCCATAACGATGATGATGTTATCAAGTCTCCCCAAGCGAAGCCAAGGCCTAGTTTATTTAAAGCTTCTAAGCCCTGATGAGTGACTTACAGAAGCCAGCTATTTGGGGTACATATTGCAACCAACTTATTCTAGAGACTGATTAAGAGCCTGACACATAACCAGATGCTCAACAAATAACCCTTCCTCTCTGCTGAGACCTGGAGCTTCATTAAAAGGTAGCTGTCCTACCCCAGAGAAGATAACTTGATATTAACTGTAGAAAATAAAATCTAGATCCTTGTTTAAGGTGGCATTTTCTAATGTTCAAACCCATGCCTCAACAGGGAGATTAACAATGAGAACATGAGGAGGAGGCCTGGCGCCTCTGTCAGCCACATCAGTACTGGCCTCAGAGCAAGAGGCAGTAGCAGGGTCACAGCCAAGCAGAAGAAAGGGTTAGGGGAGCTGGCTCAGGCAGATTGCCCCAAACAGTGAGACTAAGCCCTGGTAATGAGGCAAGGAAGTAAAGAATGTTCATAAGCCAAGATTTCTCAAGCAAGATCTGCCTGTGTATCTGTGTACAAAAGCTACTACCTTCTCCCCTGGCTGGTTCCATAGACAACAGGCCCCAGGGGATAAGAGTTGAGAGGCCCCTCAAATGTCTCCCTTAACCCATCCTGCCACAAGACCTGACCTTGGAAGAGGGACCCTTTGATTCTAATGTCCATTATCTCCAAAGACCTCTGTGAAATGCCAAGATTTGACTTGAGGGGGTACCCTATCTATCCATTAGCACCTACTAGATGAAGGTGTATTGTCTCAGCAGATAAGCCAGCTTTTGTGTTAGGAAACTGAGAGTATAGTTCAGAGATAGGACATAGATCATAAAAATCTTTGTCAGTTCTAAAACAGGCCAAAAAAAAAATCTGACACCAAAAAATAAATCAGAACAATGGTTGCCTGGAGGGATCGACTAGGAAGGTACATGAGGGGAACTCTCATGGGACAGGGGAGCTCTATATTGTAAGCTATATGGGATGTAAGCTATATGGATGATATATCCATTTCTCAAACTTGTACAGCTAAGGGCTATGCATTTCAATGTACATACATTTTACCTTAAAAAACTATAAGAAAATAATAGTGGAGAAGGAGGGAGAGTGGAGGTATAGATAATATTAAAATGGCAGAATGTGATAGGTACATGAGAGTTCATTATACAATTTGATTTACTTTGTATATGTTTAGAATTTTCTATCATAAAAAGCTAAGAAAAGTCTTTGGTAGGAGCAAAGGAAGGTAGCATTAGGGACCAGGAAGTGGCTGTGTAGGATGAGGGCCCACACGAAGGGGGAGGCTGCAGGGGGAGGAGAGCCCTTTGTCTCCAATGCATTTCTTGTCAAACTTAATCCTACATGTTACATATTCTTTTTTCTTAAGAATTAGATCTTTTTCCATTTAGTTTTCTGTGTAAAAAAAAAAAAAAAGCTAGTAGTTTTGTGTATTTGCACAGGCCACTGTCTTAATAGTTACAAGCATTCTAAGTGGAGAGGAATTAGAAGATTAAAAACTTTGTTTAAATATGTCCCAGGCCAGCCCTGCTCATACCAAGTGAGAGATTCAGAGCAGAGGGACCCACAAACTCTAACTAAAATTGCTTAAGAAACTTCCACAAGAAAAATTGTTGCATTCCCAGAAGTGATTCTCATCAAACAAAAAACAGGGGATGAGGGTAGGTTAGTGAATAGCCTTCATGTGTAGATAGATTTCTCCACCAGGGGATGGGGTTGACAGAAGGAGGCCTGCAAACTCATGGAAATTAGCAGTAATGAGACATAAACAGTCAAACCTCAAAATAACATCTCTGGCCTTTAGAATCAACACAGCTCTCCTGTCAGCCTGCACCTGGCCCGTCCGGCTGGGTCTGGGAGCCAGTGGGGTTTTAGGCCCCTTTTAACAGCTGCCAAGAGCACATTACTCATGGCTGGGATGTTGGCCTTTTATGTTGCCACAAGTGGCCCAGCCGTTGTTTGGGCCTGGCGGAGTCCATTGTAGGTTTTTCTCAGTGCTGGGGCTTTGCTCTCTGAATTTTCCAGAAGCTCCAGTTTGTTCAAACGTTGCCCGTGTACAGTGAGCAAGCTCCCCAGGCTCCTGTGCTGGCCTGCGGCCATGCTCACTGCCTGGCCACATCCTCCAGCCCCTGGAGAGGCAGGGCAAGAGGCTGAAGTTAGAACAGCAGAGGGTGACAAGCTCACCCTGAGAAACTGACTGATCTGCCTTGTCAGTGTCTAGGTTCCTAACACAATGCAAATAGCTGGGAGCTGGCAGATGAATCCAATGATCACCTACCACAGGCATACCTGTGAAACTGCAAAAAAGCCTAATTGTAATACCTGTGTTTGAAATAGTAGGTAGGTTGGTTGGTTAAGTGGATCAGTGGGTGCTTCAAGTTAAAAGAGCACCTGTATCTAGTTGATAAGGTCCTTTCTGGGTTTCTAAGCCGCAAAGCAGCCTGGTACAACTGGACTTGGGGTTAAATCCTAATGAGGTTGATAAGCTTATCATAGTTTAGTGTAATTATTTGTTTACTGTCTATTTTCTCTTCTAGACTTTAAGTCCTTCAAGGGCAGGGGTCTCTTATTCACTGGTCTATCTTCAGAGTCTGGCCCAGAGAAAGCCCTCTGGAAAGCTCTGTTGCAGCTAGGGGTAGCCAGTTCTGGCCAATAAGGCATAAGGGAGTCTGCTGCAGTATTGCTAGGAAAGATATTTTGTTTCCTAATTTTAAAGATATTTAGACAAAAGAGAAATTTCTGGTGTTGCCCTTTCTTCTTTATTGTTGCTGTGAATGTGGACTGTAAAGCCAGACACTGTGATAGTCATCTCACAACCAATAGGGACAAGCATGAGGATGAAATGCAACATCTAAGGATTGCCAAGCAGAAATATGAAAATAACCTGGGTCCTTGGGCTTCACTGAGTCGCTGAATCATCCCTGGAACCACCTACCTCTAGCCTTCTTGTTAAGTGAGATAATACAATAATACAAACATCTGTAATGTTTCAGTCACAAATAGTCTCATTCTATTTTCTATTACCTGCATTCAAATACTTCATAACTAGTACTTTTAGTACTTCCACATTAGATACGTAGGACAGAGACTGTGTTTTATTCAATTTGTTATTACCAAGCACCTAGCTCAGAACCTGGGACACATTTAGAGTTCAAATATTATTAAATGAGTGAACAAACAAATCAGGAAATGACTAACAAGGGATTCAGAAGTTTATTTATTGAGCTTCTATTATATACAAGGCACCGCTAGTTGCTGAGTGAGGGCTCTGCTTAGAATTTATTATTTAGTTGAATATTTTAGAACTAGTATTTATAAGGCATTGGTTACAAACTATTGTAATTCTTTGTTCTTGCTCTTTGATTTATATAAATTATGGTTTATCAAAGTGCATGCTGTTTGCTTATTTTCTTAATGTAGACATACTCATTCTTGAAGCCTGAAAAAAAGCAACTGTTCCTCTATTGTGTTTATTAACAGCACCCCTTCTATGAAATATGGAAACTATTTTTCTTCTTTGAAATTAGCTAAAATTGTTCCACTGAGGATTGTCAAACTCTGGTTGTTTGCTGACATCATTTCATTTAGAGCACTAGGGTATGTACTATCCATGGGTTTTCAAAATGTTTGATGTTTGGAACTTTTAGATTAAAAAAAATGTGGGGCCTTGATCAAATGGAAAGGTTTTAAATACATCTAATGCAAATTGTAATGAAGCAAAATTTATACTAGCTTACAGTCAATGACCCATGTTAGAAGAAAGTCTGAAATAACAAAAAGAATAGCAATAATGCAAATATTATGTTAATAAGTCTGGGGATTGAGTTTGTGGGAATTATAATCAAATTTCTCTTTTCCTTTCATGCTGTTCTTCATCAGGGCCCAAGTGAAACAAGAGTAATAAATTTTCCATCAACAGGTGGCAACACTTGTATTGTTTGCTCTTTAGAGTGAGCCTTGATTGCATTTCAGAACCAATGCACTGATGGCGAAGATGAACGTGGTATTTTTTTTAAACAACCAGATCCAAAAATAACATCCTCCTCTCATTTTATGTTTAAAATGAGAACTGTGACAGAAGAAATCATAAAAACAAACAAACAAACAAACAAACAAATCTAAAATCTAGCACTACTTGTAAAAATGGCCTGAGAAACTCTAGGGGCACTTAAGCACAGATAGATGGATTTTCCCTAGGCTGGAACCGCCTCCAGGCCCAGAGCAGGAGAGTGAATGGTCACACAGCTGGAGTTCTAGGAACAAGATGGAATACTCTATAGCCATTAAAAATTTTGAAGTCTGGTGTACGGGCCAAGTCATAAAAATGTGTAAATGAAGAAAAAGTGAACAAAGCACAACATAGACTGTGTGTATACACAGATTACAGCTTTGCAAAGATGTGTGTGTGTGTGTGTGTGTGTGTGTATAGACAGCGAAGGGAGAGAATTTGGAAGCATGTCCATGGTTTTATATTGAGCCAGCCAATTCTTTTTATTTATTTTTTCCTGTGGAAGTTGTTTAAATTCATGATATAAGAAAAAAAAGAAATCCTAGCACTAAACCTATCCATGGTGCCCTGAAAGAGTTGTCTGGCCTTCTTCAGGGGCTCATTGAGGTTTGAAAGCTCAAAGAGTCCATGTCAAGAAAGCAGAAAAGCATGAAGATAGGGGTCCCATTTTTGCCCATGAAAACTTTGTGGCGACTGTTCTCCCCCCGTGGCAGGCCTCCACCCTCTTGTTTCTTCAGAGTGCAGTTTGGACAGCAGGGAGAACCCTTGTCTGTTTAATAAGTTTGTGAACAAAGGCTGGTTGCTTCTCTTGTCAATAAACAAACATTATCTGCTTCTGTTTCTCTGCTAAATTGAGTTTCTGCTTACCCTACCTGGTTATGTAAAGGCTTTATGTATCAAGGAAAAAGAAACGACAAGGTTGTGTAAGGAGGCAGCCCCGAGTAGAGTTGTGAAGTCAGTGCAGTTTACTTCTAGGGGATCCTTGCCTCTTCTTAATGCATGCTTCTTTCAAAGGCCCAGATGGCTCATGAGGGCACTCATGAAGATTTTCATCTTGCATCAACCTATTAAGGGACCGATGGATTTCTTCCTAAGACTATTTAAATTAAAAAAAAAAAAAAAAAGACCACGAGAAAGGGCATAGACCAATGAATTAATCACTATAGACTGAATTTTGGGTATGGAAGTGGGTTTATATTTGGGAATGGCAACTGTCCTTGTAAAAAGCCAGAAATGAGGAACAAAACTGAAGAACAGTTTACTGGCTCAAGGTCAAACAACTAAAAAGAAGAAAAGTTAGTATTAGAAGCTAGGTCTGCAGAAAGCAGTAGGCTGTGAGCTTGCAGAGGAATGGGGGCGAGCTCAGCTTTCTCTTTCCATAAGGGAGTGGAGTCTGGGCACTGTGCCCATAAAATGCCTCAGGATTGTTGCTGGCGTGTGACACAGTATGGTACCCACCAGAAAGAAAAGGACAAAATCCTTTGATTTTGAAATGGTGAGGGACAAGGGAAACTATACACACCAATTATTCAAAGATAGATTTCCTCTAAAATATTATCCTGTGATGAGAATGATATTGTCAAAGTCCAAACCTTCTTCAGGATAGCAACAAGAAGGTCAAATTGACCCAACAGAGTGGGTGCTCTGGGGCCCATCTGCTCCCAAAGTCATTCATCAGACTCTAATTGCCACTTCTCCCTATGTACTGGGCTGACATAGCTCTCCTCACAATCCATAAGCAATTTTTTTTTTTTTTGGCTGGTTTACTGATAGTGGATGTTTACCTCTCAATTTAGTACTACAAAATAGGCATCCAGAATTGAGCATCAAAAGGCAGGAAAAGACAGTTATTGAAAATCTAGGCCGGGCGCAGTGGCTCACGCCTATAATCCTAGCACTCTGGGAGGCCGAGGCAGGAGGATTGTTTGAGCTCAGGAGTTTGAGACCAGCCTGAGCAAAAGCTAGACCCTGTCTCTACTAAAAAAAAAAAAAATAGAAATTAACTGGACAACCAAAAAAATATATATATATATGTATAAATTAGCTGGGTATGGTGGCACATGCCTGCAGTCCTAGCTACTCAGGAGGCTGAGGCAGAAGGATCAGTTGAGTCCAGGAGTTTGAGGTTGCTGTGAGCTAGGCTGATGCCATGGCACTCTACCGGGCAACAGAGTGAGACTCTGTCTCAAAAAAAAAAAAAAAAAAGAAAATCTAAAGAGAGATCCATGAATATTCTGCAAAATGTTCATTAAGTCTCCCAAGATCATGGAACAGACTGGCAGTAAAACTGGAGAGGAACTGTTTTCTGTACTGTATGCCTCACTTACTCATTTATCTGAGGGACCCAGGTTTTGAGGTAACAGTGATACAAAATCCTTAGCATTTTATGGTACAGAAGGCAGCCCCATAGCCTTCGATGTCAAGAATGAAAACTCATTCAAATGCCTCTAATTTTAAAGATTTTTTTCAGCCCCTCTTTCCATCTGAAATTTGTATTGTTGTTGGCCCCAACACCACTTTTTGATTGTTCTTGCTGCTTGCTGAGAATGCATTCTCTAAAGCACTCTGTTTAATCTTTGAATCAGCTCAGGAAGATGGAATTACTATCCCTGAAAAACTGCAGTTTAAAGGAACTCGCTGCAGCTGCAACAATAAGATGGAAATGTGGTTTGGAGGAGGCAAGGATTAAAGGTATGGGATTAAGAGAGCCTTGCTTGCCCCAGTGAGTAGTGTGATCACATAAATCACAGGCTAACTTTGGCTCTGCTCAGCTCATATTAAAGTTTGTAGTGTCAGAGCCTCCTCATAATCAAGATTTGTCATCTTGAGCATCAGGATGGAAGACTCAGACGCCAAAGAGGGGCCAGAGAGAGAGCAGAGGATGAGAAGGATGTGAATAATTTTGGTGATAGTGACTACTATTTTGATAGGAACCAGAATGTCTGCAATGTTTCAAGAACCACATATAAGGACAAGAGCTGTTGGAAATGTGCCTTCTAACTTCAAAATGTGCCTGACCATTAGAACACTGATAAGCGCTGAGGGGAAAACAGCTGGAACTCTGCAGCCTGCTTGGGTTTCCTTTCTTCATATTTATTCCTAGATCACATTTGCAGCTGCTTTTATCTGCTCTTTAGAAGTTTTTGTATTTGGGGAATCATTTGTTGTAAAATAAAAACCTACTCACTGACCTGGAAATGTAATTTATTAGCTAGCTAGAGAACTGGTTGCTTATTAATGCATATATATGGAACCTGGAACTTTCCACCATACCCAAGATGCCCTTTTTGGAGACTCATTTATCACACCCTATGATACTCCTATATTAGTGCCCTGGGCTAAGACACTGAAAATAATACTCTCTTCAAGAGAAAGTTTAAAATACACACACACACACAAATACACACCCCATTAATATGGATGGGAAAATGGGAAGAGGCTTTTGAGTAAGAACCAAAGCCCTAAAAGAGTGACCAGCACAGAAAAGACAGCACGCAAATAAAGTTGTAAAAGTAAGGCCATTGGGAAATAAGACATAGCCTGATCTTGTTAAAATGGGGCAAACACATGGGATTTGGGGCAAGAAAGGAGGAAGTTAGTGAAAGACAGAGGTGAAACCATGAGGAAATGGACCCCAAGATATCCAAGGCATGGTATGTCAGGACACAGCAAGCTTAGGTGTGGCATAGTACCAGCTGGTCCAAACCAGCAGGCAAGGCAAGGTGCTGAGAGGTTCCAGTCAGCAGTGGTGGGTGATAGTGTGAGTGTCAGTCAGAACTGCAGGGGCATGGGACCAGAATCCAGAAGAGGCTGTGTAAGGGTCACAGCCAAGTAAAATGAAGCTTATGGTGTGCCCTGGCTAGATGTAGAGGCAGGAGTTCTAGGCTGGGTAACCACGCAGGTATCAAGCTGGAACCAAGACACCTAGATGAGCCCAGTCCTGAAAGAATGAGGGTAGTGATGCTTCCACTTTAGGGCTACATTAGGCCCATGGCTCAACCTCTGAGCATGAGATCATGCCGGCAATCCAACCTTATTCCAGATCACACTGAAGCAGGGCGGTGGCTACCTGTCTCTCTGCTGTCATGGTCAGGATTGAACTAGGTATTGGCCCTGCAGTGTTGTCTGCCCAACAGTCCTTCCTTTAGGAATAACTTCCCTGTGTGTGATTCAGTGTGGTTTGGGTATTGTCCTCTCAATGCAACAGGGTGGGAATGTGACTCAGATCTGGCTAATTAGATTACTTCGTTCCCCTCCCACAGTGATTTATGCAGAGATAGACATATGGCACAAGCTGAGCCAACACTTCTATTGAAGTCTTCTCCTACTACTAGCACTTATTGAGTGCTTACCATGTGCTGGGAACTGCTCTAAATGCTTCAGATGCATTATCTCATTTAATCGCCATATAATTTGATACGGTAATGCTATTATCATCTCCCCTTGATAGACGGTGGAACGTTAAACAAAAATAGAGTAACTTGTCTAAGACCACACAATTAGATGGTAGTGACAGACTGCATAACCAGGCAGCCTTGTCCCAGAGCCCGTGCTATTAACATGCAAGGAAAGACACACTCATCTGCTCTGGGATTGTATAAGGATAATATATAAACTGGAGATATAAGTGGCCATCTTCCCAGGCCATGGAGTGGGAGTTGTCTGCGGCAGAGGAGAGTGAGGCCATATGTTATGAAAAGGGGAGAAAAAGAGACGTTCATGGCATGGTTTGAGTTTCTGGATCCAGGTGTGCCTAAAGCTATCAACCCATAGACTTTTCAGTTACAGGGACCAGTAAACTCTCTTTATTGCTTAAACTAGTTAGAGTTGAGTTTTTGTTTCTTACAAACAGAAGACTCCTGACTAATACAGGCTTGTCTCTGGGGTAATTCAGTATGCACTGGGACTGGGGAAGATGAGAACCAAAGAAATGAGTCAGGATGTGTTAAAAACAGGTTGGCATCCTATGACATGTGTACAGTTGTGGCATTCCACAGCTCCAGTTGTCCTTACATTCCCATTGTGCCCTGTTTCAGTTGACAGTCTGTAAACAAACCAAACCGTCCCTCCACAGACACAGTCCACTGGCCCCTGGAGAGAAGTCTAAAGTTAAAGCAATACAGGGCTATCACCTCACCAAAAGAAAATGTTTGATCTGCCTTATCAATGCTTGGGTTTATAGCACACTGCAAATAACTTGTAGAATGCTAGTTGAACACTAAAAGGCCACACCTGTGAAACTGTGAAAAGCAAGATAATTGCAAAGCTTGTGTTTTGAAATATATCTCTACACGTCTCCTTTAAAGAGATGGGGGATTGGCTGATTGGTTAGTTAGTCCCTCAGGAAGAGCTAGGTAGATTTAATATTTGTTCCAGCTTTGTCTAGTTTAAAGTGTCCTTTCTAGGTTCCTGGGCTGCAGAGCAGTGGGCCTTTGTGTGGCTTAGCCTTGGGGTTAATACAAATGAAGCTCTTAAAACAGTGTCTGGCACATAGTAAGTGCTAATTAACCAAACACCATTCTTCTCTTCTTGGCTTTCCAAACATTCTGCAATACTAGTATCACTTTTCCATTAAAAAAAAACATATATATATATATAAAATGAATTGATGACTCTTCCAAGAGGAAGTACAAATTCTTTACTACGATTTACTTCCCCAAAAAACTGGCTTTATGGACTAGAAGGCAATTCCTAAACCTAGTAACAAACTCTGTAATGAAAATGAATGAGGAGGGGTTTAAAGACTATATGGACTACTGGAAGAAGAATCTCCAATCAATATTCCCATACATGGACAAGGGTTACAGCTGGAAAAGATTTTTAATTCAAAGATCAAAACTGGAAAAACTGAGGCAAGTGAATGCCAAGGGTCACACAACTGATGAATAATGGTGTCACAATTAAAAGGTCAGGTTAGTACAATTAAATTGTGCCAGCCTCTTGGTCGGCATTGACAACGAGAATAACTAAATCCTATTTTTTTAAGTGTGTTATAATCCTATTTTTAAAATCTGAATTAATTATCACAATTTTCTCTGTCATCAAATGAACTAGCTTGAAAAGCAGAAGGTGCTTGGTCAGCAAGAACCTTCGAAACTTTGTAGCTGAAAGGAACTTTAGAAATCAAATTGGAGTGAGGAGGTGGCTGGGCGCGGTGGCTCATGCCTAAATCCTAGCACTCTGGGAGCCCGAGGCAGGAGGATCGCTCAAGTTCAGGGGTTTGAAACCAGCCTGAGCAAGAGTGAGACCCCGTCTCTACTAAAAATAGAAAGAAATGAATTGGCCAACTAAAAATATATGTAAAAAAAATTAGCCGGGCGTGGTGGCACATGCCTGTAGTCCCAGCTACTTGGGAGGCTGAGGCAGGAGGATCGCTTGAGCCCAGGTGTTTGAGGTTGCTGTGAGCAAGGCTGACGCCACGGCACTCTAGCCTAGGCAACAGAGTAAGGCTCTGTCTCAAAAAAAAAAAAAAAAAAAATTGGAATGAGGAAGACTGGATTAAACACATGTCTTTACTGTAGGACTTCTCAGAGCCTTTGCTGTGCTAACTTGTGCTCTGATTCTCCAATACGGAATCCGTTATACAACGTTTCTCAAACTTACTAGACAACGGAATCTTTTTTCCTCAGCAAAATTATTAAAATCTTGAAGTGTCCTGAACACTGTCCAGGAAATGGTGGAGTAGATCTCTAGAGTCCCTGCCTAAGCTCACATTTTATTCTGTAAATCCTAATTATGTTCCTGCTAGCTGAGACCTAGAGTGACAAATCCTTCACCTCGATTCCCTCACCACGCAGGGTAGGGGGAAGCGGGGCCCTGCTGGGACCCTCAGGTTCCTGTTTTCTCTCGTGCCCCCAGCATGTGAGTGACAAGCCAGAAACTGCAGCTGCCGCCCCAGGCCCCCAAACTCCATTCCCTCCACTGCAGCTTTGAATTCCCCCTGGCGTGTAATTATAAAGTATGTGTTCAGTTATTTACTTTCCCTGTTCCATGCAGAGTGTGTTACTGAATAATACAATTCACAAGTAAACCCAGCTTTTCTGCCGCAAGGTCTGAATTAAAAAGATTACAACCCTCTATCATTCCAGTTTTAAAAGAACCACTACTTATGTAGCTTTTAAAAAAGTGGAAACAATGATTCTCTGTCCTCTCAGAAATGCAAGCAAAATTGTAGAATTAAGACGTTTACATGGATTTTGTTGTTTCTGACGGCCTTAAATTGTCTCATTTACAAATGTAAAAAATAAAATGCTTGTTTCTTGAATTTCCAGGAACCGAGTGTGGCAGCTGGTTCACTGTTGTCTTTTAGAATTTGAAGCAAGAAAAATTACAACCAAAGTGGTGTCAATTTGCTCTATTTATCTTGGGAATTAACTTTAAAGCTTAATTGTCAGAGACAGTGACCTCTATCTATACTCATGAAAATCCTCAGGGAATTACAAAGCAGACGACTTGAGTGGAATGTGAATGTCATTCTGGGGCGAAGAGGCCTGCACAGTGCCTGAAGGAAAACGGTGAGCCCAAGAAAGAGGGAGCTGACCCCACAAGCTTCTGTACTTCATTTCTCAACACTCAGATCAAGTTCCTAACCCGCTGCTTCTGTCTGACCTATGTTTCTGCCACTGAGCTGGTCCCAGAATTGCCTGTGGACATGCCTTACCATGGAGAGATGAGGTGTCCTTGAAATAAGCCGAGCTCAGGTCCAACTATTGGCCCCATTCAGCTCTCAAAGACCCTTAAAGAGATAGTGCAGTGGCTGGAAGATGAATTGAAGAAGTTCTGCTTGTTTAGGAAGGCCCCTGGGCAAGGTTTTGTCCGGAAACTTCCCCTTAATCTGGCAGAATTTGGAACAAATGTTTGGCTGAAACCATATACTATCAAATTAATAGAACAATTGTAGGATAGAGAACAATAAGTCAGAAAACAAAAATGCAAGCATACAGCTCATAAAATCTACTTTATGGAAGTAGTACAATACTGAAAAGGTACACACTGTACTCAGTGGAATAACTACCCCCTTTCCCACCCTGCCTGCTCCAGCCTGATCCATCCTGCACATATTTAACTTTAAAAAAAAAAAAGGAGGAGAAGAATATCACTTGAGCAAATAATGTCCAGGCCTCTGCTGCAGTCAGTGCTAAACCCAGATATTCAGCAGATAACATCACTGTTGTAATGAGGTAACGGTGAACAGCCAGGAGAGGCACTGGCTTTTGGTAACAGCCTTTTTTACATGTACAAAAACTTTGGTAACTGGCCCCACCCCAAATCATTGCCTTATAAGAGAGGAGCCCTGTCAGAACACAAACAATCATGCTGAACGAGATTACTCTCTGGTGTACACAACAATCTCCTCTCCTGGATCTGTTAGCACAAGTTAAGAGCTGAGCTAAGAGTGGTTAAGTACACTTTCTTTTACAACAACAACAAAAAATGGAGCCCATTAATTGATTTAGCCGTGGCTAATGAATGGTCCCTCTCACTCTGGGACTGTTGCTCCCTTTGACCAAAGCACAATTTCAGTAGGGACTTTAATGGAATAAATAAATGAAGACTGGTACTTAGCAAACCAGATTAGCCAAATCAATCCTGGACATCAGACATCTAAGCCAGATCAACCCAATGCATGGATCCCCAGTTGATTAAATAGGACTCCAAGGTAATTTACTCCTGATAGTAATAGTATTTAACAGGGTGAGTGGAAGAGGTAATCTGGGAATCATGTTGAGTTTATGTTCTCAAATTGTGAGAAGAACAAGTAAGAAGCCAATGAAAGGGGAAAAAATGAGAGAAAACATTATCAGTAGGAAAACAACTTTTATGATTTGGCATCTGAGAAAAACAATGTAGCCAGGAATAGTGCTTGCTGTTTTCTAAGATTTACCTATTCTTATTCTTAAGCAATATTTTGGATCAATAGTTCTCAAAGAGCCAATTTAAGGATGTATGAAGTCTCGTCACCTAAGGATGTCTTTAAATAGCTAGATTCCCAGATTTAGCCCCAGAGCAAGTCTAATATATGGCCAGGGAAATGTACTCCCCAGGTTTAGTAGACAGATTGAGACTGGACTTTCAAAACATTTGGATAGGAACAGACAAACAATGGAAAGCCACTATAGGTTTTTAATGCATTACAGGAAAATGATTTAAAAGGTTTTTAAGGAAATAATCTGACAGTAGAGGCATAGTAGCCTGGAGCAGTTCTTCCCAAATTTAGGCAAATCACCTAGGGACCTATCTGGTTGAAATGCAGATTCTCATTAGGTAGGTCTGGCTGCATTTCTAACCAGCCCCAGGTGAGACCAATGCTGCTGGTCCTCCAACCATACTTTGCAAAGCTAAGCCCTGGAGGACAGCTGAGGCTGGAGTTCTGGTACTCAGAGTCTCTTGATATGACATAATACTATGCTAGGATCAAGTTGACATCTTTTCCTGGAGCCAAATTCTAGCTTCAGTTTAGATGAAATTGTGTGCCATCACAGAAAGAGCCCTCACCTGAAATCAGGAGTCCCAGGTGTGTGCTGTGGAAAAGTCAGCTAGCTTGAGAAAATTACTTTCCTCCTGAACCTCTGTGGCCACATAGATAAAATGAGAGAACTGGATTATATTGTCTCTAAAATACTTTTCATTCCTTGATCCTAAATCCTGTAACCCCACAACATAGAATAGTGTCAAACCAACTTAGGTGGGCTTTTCTAACCCTGCAGGTTATTAGGAAGTGTATTTTAAAGAGTCAGTATGAATATTTTACATCCTTTGGTATGTTTGCTGTAAGACATACATGTTCTTCCTGTATATTAATTGTGTACATTACTATTTAGACATGTAATTACACCCTAAAAGGGGTAAATACATTTGTATGTGGGGGGTTGATAAAAGAAAATGCTGTTGTATACAGACCGAAAAACGTTATACTTTATTTTTAAAATATTGTAAGGGCTGGTATAAACAAGTCATAGCTTACAGATGTGTGTAAATCTGCACAAATTGTGCATATTTACTATTTGGAGAGGGAAAAAACTGGGTTTTAAAAATTGTTTGGATTATATGTTCTTTTCCTTCTTAGCAGAGTGGGGAGCCAAAAGAATTGAATTATAGAGAATAGAAAATAGTTCCTTTAAGGAAATAAATGTGTAATAGGAACTATCCAGCCAGTTCTCTCAGGCATGGAAATCCCCTGGGGCTCATGTAAATGTGTATAAGTTTGTCCTCAGTGTCACTCCAGATGTTTCTTCAGAGAAAGAATCTCTTTCCACACACATTGGCATCAATATTCTACAATGTAACCTCCATACTCAGACTGTCCCAAGCCAAGCCGCATCCTGAAGGAGGAGATTGGGGAACCATAGGCCCTTCCCGCCACCCTCCCTCTATACCTGAAAGATCATGTTACTAAATATCCTTCTAGCCTTGGAGGGTAGAATAGAGCCTGTAAGTATTAACACAGGACAAGGCTCAGAAGCAAAGTTAACCTACCAGGCAGAGAGGTCAGGCCAGGACAACTTTAAATGTAATTAAATCCCTCCACACTTATCTTTGGAGATTGTCCTTGGGCTCTAACTGAGCAGGGCCCTCCCTGCTGTGTGTGGGGTCTGCTTGTAGTTTTGACTCTGCTCCTCTGGGGAACCTGAGCTGCATATTTTCCCTGCAGCCTCTAGCTACAGAAGCTGTAAAAAGGCATTCCTGGCTTTTGCAATTCCCCACCAAGTCTGCTTTACATGGCATGCTTTATGGGCAAGGAAGAATCTTGGGCTTCAATATAAACACTTTTCCCACTATTATGTACTGTTTTGTCTCATTTCTCATCCCATCTTCCAAGGAAAAAATGAAGGGCTTCTGCAGAAGACCCAATCACTCGGCCCACCTGACACTCAGGATGTACCTAATGAAGGGAATGTTGCCATGTGGTAAAAGTGGCCTTCCCCAGCAATCCACAATGAGACCTTCCCCAGCCAGGCTTCTTTCCAAATTTCACCCACCTTCTTTTTTCACACCTCCCCATTCTAAGCAGAGAATTGCATACCAACAGCCGCAACTAAGACTGAACAAGAAAGGGGCAAGTAGGGACAATATGCTCGGGGATCCCAAAATAGAATCCTGCCAATACACATAATGGTTAAAACCCATAAAGGCAGCAAAGGAGATATCCAGAACCAATGACAATTCTTATGGTGCCAACACATATAACATATATTATATGAAGAACAAAGCACAAGTCTAGACATTCTATGGCTGAGACTCTTGGTTGTCCCCCAATATCCATTCTCCCCTTCTTTTTCAGTAATAGAAGTCTGAATTTTAGCTGGGCACATGGCTACTCAGAGTAAAGAGTTCCTTTCCCAGTGTCTCTTGTGGCTGGATCTGCCTAGTGACTAGGTTCTGGTTTCTGTGGATTCTCCTTAAAAAGAGGGGGCTTGCCCTTCTTCATACCTTCCTTCTTGCTGGCCAGAATGCAGCTATCTTAGAACATAAGGTAAAAGTCATGTCTTGCAGTTGGTGAAACAACATGACAGAAAGAGTCCAAGTACATGATAATCAAGGGACTATCCACCTATATTGACTCTGGCTTGTCTATATTTATGTGAGTGAAGTCTACTTTTCTGTTGTTTGAACCCATGTTATTTTGGATTTTCTGATACACAGCTCAATTGTATTCTAATGCAATTTCCTTCTTTGAAGCCTCATATGTCAATAACATCCCAAAATTAATTTCATTATTGTTTTATTAGAGAGTAGCATCCAAAATAGTGGCTTAGAAGTCTAAATAGATCTATTAATTATAGATTCACTCTATATAGTCTCTAATTGCAACAAAAACAAGATTATAATAAAATATAATGCATAGTACAGTATTCCTACTTTTCAGTAAACAATTTAAATATAGACATTTTCCCTTGATAAAAGTCTTACTGTCAAAGCAGAAGACTTTTTGTCTAACACTTGTTGCAATGACTTAATTTATATACTCTTGATAACTAGATAACAGGCACTGAGTCAAATGTCTTTCCCCTTGGTCTCCTCTCAAAGTCCTTACATGGGTAGGAGAAATAATTTTGTGCTGACAAGGTCAATTCATGTTAACGAGTAAGAAAAAAATCATAATTACTAAGAGAACTGATATGCATACATGTCATTTAACCCTGAGAATATCCTTAATTTGCAGATTCAGAAACTAGGGGTTCAATAAGCAACATTGAACATTGACTTGCCCAACATAACAGAGCTATTAACTAGAGACTTTGGATCCAGGTTTTCTGAAGCATACTGCATAATTGCCTAGTTACTTGTCCATGTCCCCAGTAGACCATAGCTTCTTATTCACTGTTGTATACACACTACCTACCAGGGAGCCTATCATACCGAACATCCTCAATAAATCCATGATAAATGAGTTAACAGGTCTAAAATCCCACTCTGCCATTGCCCCCTTGCTCTGCAAGAGTTCTACAACCTAATGCTCTTAATATATTCCAGGTCACTCCCAGGCCATATGGCCTGTCAAGAGAATGTAGTCAAGGATGAGACAGAGGGGGGCAGGACTAGTGAACACACCCATATGACACACTCATGTTCTCCTCCACACTCTCCTGGGCCTGGGCGGGCCCACCACGTAGGGCATTTGGATGTGTGCCTCATAGCCTAGGAGACAACTTGCACTTTGTGTACTTTTCCAAGGAAAGGAAAAGGCAACCATGGTCTAACACATGTTAGAAACACTGCTGCCTGGTGTCCTGACATCATAGCATCCACCCAGTCTGATTCCTGGAGGCAAGCCCACTTGCCAAGCACGGGCCAGGGAGGGTATAGGGGAAAAGGACATGGGAAGAAGGGTTAGGTGACTATAGAATGGAGTATGACATGCAGTCATACTCCATAAAAAGGCCAAGATATGCAGTGTGACAAGGCACTGTGACTCAGTACATGGGATAAGATTGGAGTGGGGCCTTTCAGCCTCTCACACTGGTATGTCTCCAGATCCACTGAAGTTCTATGCATTTTGGGCTCGGAGTCAAAGATAACAGAGTTCATCACTTCTTGTAAGACCTGGAGTCTCTGAAGCTTCAATCTGAGCTAGTCCCACTCCCAGTTCTCCCAAGGAACTAGGGGGATGGGGGCAATCTAGCCATCTGCCATTTCCTTTATTCTTCCCTCCAGCGAGGGTGCCAGAAGAAGAAGGATTTGTTCTCTCTCTGTTGCTCCTTACAGAGTTAGGAGGTAAGAATAGGTTTGAGTGAGCTATGGTCACCAATCACAAGGAAACTACAGCTAAATTATCACCTGGCATGATGTGAAATAACATTATTGTAAAATATTGTCTTCCAGTTGGAAAGCCAAAAGTTAAGCCTATGCTGGCATTCACTTTCTAATAAACGAGCTGGCTTGAACACTAACTTTCTCTCCTTGACTTATAAAAATGACTAAAAACGTAAGAGAGAGTTCAATACATGGTTTAAAGATTGCCGTTAAGTAACAATTTAACAAAACCAAGGGGGACCAACTTTAAAAATCCCACCTTCCTTGCCCTCATCCCCACCCCCAGTCAGAATGGGTCAAAGTTTCAAACAGTAACATAATTGCCTAGGACCTGGTACATAGTAGATACTCAAAAATATGTGGTGAAAACAAAATGTATGTGCTTTATGAGTTGGTACCTCACAGACTTTTTGGAGTTTGCTCACTTGGACTGAAGAATAGTATATCAATCCTCTGGGGAATATTCACAGGCAAACAGGTACAAGGATATACTACATTTTCCTTCGTTAAAACTTGTATCTGCATTCAAATATTGGCCTTGGCATTTCCTAAGTGCTGGCTGCTTGAAAGTTACTATGTCAAACCATCTGCAGGGAGAAGCAAAATCCTGTTAAGAAATATGATCATGGGTTGTAAAGAGATTATCATGTTCCTGACCACTTTACATTTTATATTTTGAAAATCCCTATAAGAAAAAGCCATTTTAAAATAGCAATGCCAAAGTGGAGCTGAGTACTCTTTATAATTTATGACTACGGTCAGTATGAAAATTCATTTTTGTTTGCATTGTAAGTGGCTTCCCTGCACTGACTCACTGAAAGAAAGCTTTTTTTTTTTTTTAATCTGAAAATAGATGATGACAAGAGGCTTCTAGTTAGACCGGATTTTTGAGGGACTTCACACTGTCTGGTAGGCAAAATGCCTTCTACAGCTTTCATTGCTCACAACCAGAAAAATCTCAGAGGGAAACAAATGGTCCAGTGGAGGTGGCTCTTTGGCTGGCTGAGGACATAAGTTCCAGACAAGGTCCTAGAGAGAAAGTGAAAAGTGAAATCTTAAGGTAAGCTTATTTGGCATAAGAAGACTAGAAATGAGAGTTTCATTTGGATTTTTAGTTACTGGGGCTGGGGAGGAAGAGACTATTTTGTACCCCCTAGAGAAAGGTGAAGGGACTTGATCTAATCTTAAGTTGACAAATCAGCAGGTCAAGGATCAGGACTTTAACTCCAGGATACACCTGACCACTGAGGAGAGGGAGGCAGTCTGGGGCAGCAGAATGCAGAATGGAGTGGGTGGGAGGCAGTGCACACAGAGTGTGCAAACGGAACATGTGAGCCAGTTTCAGCTGTCCTCAGAACATCCTGAGCAGCCTCAGGGTAACCCAGGCGCATGAAATCTTCAAGCCTTGGTCCACAAAATCCCTGCTGGTTTTGACACCCTCTCATCCCTGGTGTCACACTCTCGGACCCAATGCAGAGGATAGGCAGGGTGTGGGCAGTGTGTGTCAAGGTGCATGTGGAAGTGTATGCAGCAGACACATAATACCTATGATGTAATGAAAATGAAATGACATCGGCATGGACGAGAGGGGGAGGCAAGGGTCTCAAAAGGTTAGAAACTGTAAAATGCAGTGCAACATTTCCTGAAATCAGATTAAATCTAGTACTAGATTATAATAATAAACCACAACTGGCCACGAAAGGGGAAGGCACCCACACTGCTTTCTCTCCCTTGTTCTTCCCCAACACATCTGGTCCCAACTCCTGTCGGGGGAGGAGATTGCACCTGGTTCCCCTGGATTCCCTCAGCAATTTTCCCAGGATTTGGGAGATGCCTCTGGAAAGTCAGATGAATGAGAGAATGAGTGAATGAATAAATACGTGAATGAATGAATGAACTGCCCTAAGCCAGATGTTTATGGTGCATTCTTCCAGAGGGACTCGGGAAGGAAGAGGGAGAGAGAGAACCTGAAAGATAAATCCTGCATGCCCATGATTGCCCCGAAATGTCAATTTGATCTAGGTCAGTGGTTCTCAAACTTTATTGTGCATTAGAACCACCTGCAGGGCTTGTTCAAACAGAGGTTGCCAGGCCCCACTTCCAGTTTCTGACTCAGTAGGTGGGGCCAGAAAATTTGCATTTCTAACAAGTTCCAGATGATGCTGATGCTGTTGGACCACACTTTGAGACGTGCTGCTCTACAAGGTAACTCTGGACTCATCCCAGCATCCCAGAGAAAGGAACTCTGCAGAGGGAATTGTAAACTCCAAGACAATCTTCTATCAGGCATGTAAAAAACAGACCTCGGAGACAGAAGAGCAGCGCTGCTTAGCTCCAGCCAAGTCACTGCTGCATAAGAATGGAGCTCATTGTAAATCAAGATTTCCGTCTGAATTTTCCCAATGTTTAAGCGTTGACAAGTACGTTTACATACACACATACACACAGTGAAAGCCTAATAAAAATACAGGTTTGCAGACTATGCCCTATGCCCTAGGCTTTTCTGCGGATGATCTTTTTTTTTTTTTTTTATCAGCTATCATCTATCTAATAAGATGAGTGCGATAGCCAGGCCAGACCCACACTGGGCAGGTGGGGCACCCTCCGCAGAGCTCTTTCTCCTGGGATGCTCCTGGGTCTTGCCATCTGCTGCGGATATCTTCGGCAAACCCACACTGACGGGCTGAGTTAGGTAAACATTCTGAATTCGAAGCTGTCCCCTTCGATGTGGGAGCATAGGTGTTGACCTGGCCCTCTCCGGCGAGGCAAATTGCAGGAGATCCTCTGCCCTGCAGTCACCGGAAGGCGAGAGCACGCCCTGTCCCTCGGCACCCAGAGAGCCGGTGCCTACACCCTCAGCGCGCCGCGCAGGCCTCGAGACCACCCAGCGCGACTCGCGCCCAGCACGTGCGGGAGCCAGCCTGCCTCTCCCCGGGCTCCTGCCCCCAGACCTCTCGGAACTCTGAGCGGTGTGAAGGCCTTGCTCACCCTCCGAGGTAGAGGCATTTCGACACTCGCAAGGGGCTGACAAGTCGCTAGGGTGGCCTTGAGTGGGCTCCGGGCTTTGCTGGAAGGCCCTTACCTGGAAAATCTACAGCCGAACTAGAGCGGGGTTCAAGGAAGGATCTGCCCCCAGACTTGCCCACCCCACCCTGGCCACGCACTTTCCCTGAGACTCGGTATTCTGGGCTTCCCCACTCCTGGCGACTCAATGCCTCGCCTGCTGGTGGCCCGAAGGGTGCCCGCCATGGTCTCCCGCGGAATGACGCAGAGCGAGGGAGCAGGCACACGGACAGTTCCCTTGGGCCCAAAGCAAGGCTTGAGGCAAGGCTTGTCGTCGAGTGCCTGGGGCTAGGTTGCCTGGCCCGACTTGGGTAGGCTGGGGGTCCGGAGCGGCAAGTGGTCCTCAGGTCCCCAGTCGCATGAAGGCTCCCGCGCGATCCGCCTGCCTTGCCATGCGCCTCTTCCCGCTCTCTGGCTTCGGAAGAGCACAGCCCGCCCCCGGGGTTCGTTCCCGACAAGACTTCAAATGCTGGGGTGGGGTTAGGAGTAAGTTGCAGGGAGTGGGACAGCCTTTCCGAATGAAATATCCTGAGAAACCCCTCTTGCATCTCCCGCCGGGACAAGGTCCCGGGCCTTAGAATCTGCAGACCAGCACCAGACCGCCTGAGAACTCCTACGCTGGGGTCAGAACTGGTGTCTTTCCCCTGCCCTGGGGTAGTCAGGGCAACCCGGAGGGGCATGGTGGGCCCGAACATCCGTGTTAGAAATCTGCCAGCAGAAAAGTAGCTTGGGGGCCGCCGCGTTAAGGCCCCCACAAAAGCCCCAACGGTGGGTGTAGAGTGGTTTACTGGCCCAGATAACAGACCCAAGCCCTCTCCCCAGCGTCCCCGCCGCGCACACGACTCTGCCTCTGCAGCAAAGGGGTCCAGGTGAAGAGAACCGAGCGCCTGACCGGGTAGTTGGTGGCGACGCACTCACACCCGGGAGCCTAACACCTGAGTGGCCGCCCCTTAGCCCGCGCCACGCAGTATTCGGCCTGTGCCTCCAGGGGGCGCTGCGGCCCTTCCCGCGGGCCGCTGAGCTAGAGCCTGCGGCTGCGCTTTCCCAACCTCACTTCTGTTTGGAGCGCCGGCTCCCACGCGCTTTTTTAAAAGAGAAAATTCTTAGTCTTTTGGCCCTTTCCTCCGCACACTGAACTCTAAACCTAGTGCACGCAATTCTCCTGTGTTTCCCGAGCGTCCTGACTACTCCGGTACTGGCATGCACGCACCCTGAGCAGAGCTGAACTTCCTACTCCTTCGGGCTCCGGCGAAAAACAGAAAACTGCGGGAAGTTCAAATGCAAAAGGTCCCCGCCCCGCAGGGGCTGTGGAAGGCTGGGGAAGAGGGACGCGCGTCCCCAGAGGTAGTGGCTGGGATCCCTGGAAAAAAGATAAGGTCTCCATAATTTGCGTTTTAGAGATTAAAAGTTTTTAGGATGTCCGTAGCGCGCGGTCAGCGTGGGAGAGGCACAGAGTCAACTAACTCCAGGGAAGTCTGTGTCTGACACCTGCTCGCTGCTTAACTAGCAAAACCTCCTGGGTGGGCCGGGGGAAGGGGCCTGCGCGGCGTGCTCCCACCCCCACTTCCTCCGCGTTTCCTCTCCAGGCCTTCACCCTTGCCTCCGGAGGTGTAAACTTGCAGCGGTTGGGGGTTCAGGCGGCAACTGCTTGCGCGCCCCCCTTCAGTCTGTTAGCCATTTCCCTGGAAGCGTCCGTGGTGTCGAAAGCCAATAACGGCGAGGACAGCAGATGACCGGGTCGGCGGAAATTTCAGAGTGAACCCCCAGCGCAGCTCCCGAGGCTGCGGGGTTGGGGACGGCGGGAGGCCGAACGGCTCCGCGAAGACTAAGCCCCCAGAGCACAGCTGGGCAGCTGCAGACTCCAGGACTTCCGTCTCCGCACACCCGAACCGTGGGCCTGGGGCCTATCTTCTGCGCCGGGCGTTGTTGTGGGGGAACTCTGGCGGGTGAGCTGATCGTGGGTGGGCCCCAGCAATGCATGCGCCCTAGACGCCGGCCTGGACGAGGGGCTTGCGGGGTCTGAGCGCCGCGCGGAGGTGGCCTAGGGGAGCCCGCGCAGTGCCGCGCTGCGCTCAGCCTCCGGCTCGCTCCCCGCGCCTGGAGCGCACCTGCCCATCCAGGCGGCCGGGCCAGCAGGCTGCCGAGGCGCTGCCGGGCCATGCGGTATACCCCAAAGCCGGAGCTCGTCGACTCTTCCTACCTTTGAAGCTACCGCAGCGTTCGTGCCGGCGTGGGCCAGACTCCATTTTGGAACTTAAGAGGCTGGGTGGACGAAGTAAACACGTTTATGGAAAAGCCCGGGCTCAGGAGGTTTGCGGAAAGAGGGCGCAGCTCATGGGTAGTTCGAAATTCTGTCTACCCCACGGGAAAAGCAGACGGTTCCTCACCCAACGTACACACACTTAGGGCAGGAAGGTGTGAAGCCCGCTGCTGGGGATTTGCCTCAAGTTTGGTGAAAAGGAAATACGAAACTTAGGAACACTCTTCAGGGCGCCACCCGGAGAGTGTGAGTCCTGGGGGTTCGGAAAGAAGAGAAAGTTCCCTCCAGATCTCCCAAATTGAGAAAAGCTGCGGAAGGAATGAGGCGGTTGGAGAAAGGGGACCGCAGGCATCCCGCAGCTGAAGCTCAGGATTGAGCGCTAAAATGAAAGCACCCCAAGGGAGCCCACTAGGGAAAACGTTTTTTAAGAAACCCTGAACTCTTAGGCATTCTACTTCCATGCTATTTGTCAAATCTACTTTGAAGCGGTTAAGTACTTCAGGCTATTAGACACTGGGCTCTCCATTCCAAGCTCACTTTTTAGTCTTTGTGAACTTAAAAATGGAAAGAAGGAAAAAGGATCTGCTACCTCTGAATTATGTTTTACTAAAGGAACGAAAAATTCTACCCACCTCAACATAAATGAAATAGAAAGAGTTTTATTTTAATAAAGCAATAGCTTGTAGCTTCTGTCTGGATCCCCAATTACTAACCATTTGACGGTTTTTAGCCTTCTGCTTATATTTGTCCACTTCCTCGCACGATTGAGATTATTTTAACTGTCCTTTGAGGAGCCTCATTCAAAACCATCCTTTGACGAAACACTTTTGTACAGCCTTTTGGCCGGAAAGTCTACGCTCTTCAAAGCGCAGGCTTGCCGTGGGCTAACGCAAATCCCCTCTGGCGACTCGTCTGGGACGAAGGGCGTTTTGCTTGGTGTTGCTCACGCAGATCTCTTTTGAAAAGCTGCTAACAATGGGTATGTGTTATTCCCCTTCTGTCACTTGGTCGGTCACCTTATCCCCAGAGTGGCTGAAGCGCGTTCTGCAGTTACACTCACACAAGACCAAACCATTAGAAGAACCTGAAACATGTATTACTGCACTTCAAATTCGATTAACTTTCCTGGCGACTGAACAATGAGTTCAATTTTTGCTGGGGATGAAGGTGTACATATTCTGAGAAGCTAAAATAGTATTTTCCTAAATTTTTTAAATGATCTTCACCCATGTCAGAAGGATTCTTTTTTTTTTTTTCAGATGGAGTCTTTATTGTTTGGCAGTGGGTTGCAGATGCCCACCCTTTTAACCAAGTTGGTTAACTGCTTATTAAATGTACATTGGCTGATTAAAGCTTATATATTGGAGGAAATTTCTCCTGGGACATTCCACACGTCTTTGCAGTAATTACGAAATTAGTCAATTGTCACCTCTGTAAACAAACTTGTTTTTAAAACAGGCGAAAGCAGACTACACAGATAGACGTAATTAACCACAAGTATCCACAAAAGTATTTAAAATTGTGGGAAGAGTGATATATGCTGGAGAATATAATCTACAACTGATTGATTTTACTATACGAAGAAGATGGTTGTCGTAAACGTGTTGAGCGGCGAGCGCACCGAGTGAAACTACAAATGCCCTTTTGGTTTCTCTGCGGGGTCTTTGAGAAGTAGAGAACCAGTTGATTTTCTAACAGGATAAGGAAAAGTGGTACAGAGAAGGAAGGGGGTAGGGGTTGTGTTTGTGCGTGAGTTTTGAACTGAGTCACCTTCGGCTCTCTCAGTAACAGGGAAACCTCAAGCAAACCTGTGCCTTTAAGACTCAGTTGCTATCCAAACACAAGTAAACAGAGTGGACCATTAGCAGGCGCCGGGCGCGGAGGCGGGGCCAGGGCGCCTAGGGCCCCGCGCGGCAGCAAGACGCCCGCCCGAAGGGGAGGCGGGGCCGCTACTAAAGCCCACGACTCTGGGCCCTGGGCAGCCTGGGGAGGGACGCGGGCGGGTGCTGAGCTCCGCGCGCTTGCTGCCGGAGGGTGATGGCCCTGCGAGGCTGCAGGCTCCAACCTCACTCGGAGTCGGCGGCTAGAGGCTCGCGGAGGCGCGTGGTTCTGGGCGAGCGCTGAGCGCCGGTCCCAAGCACCCCGGGTCTTTACACATTCCGCGTCCACAGACGCTGACGAAAACGAGGATCTGTTCTCGCTTTCGCTGCTTTCAGTCCTCCAGATCATGTCCGCGACTCCGCGCGGAAGAAGAAGTTTGCCTGGCGTGGACCCAATGACCTTTCCAAGCTGTGCGTCTCGCCGCCTGGACCGGGTCTGAGCGGCGCTGCCCAGGCAGACCTCTCTGCCGGAGGTGAGTGTCCGCTCTGGGAAGGGGCTGTAGCCGCCCTAAAGGAGGAAGGGTTTGGGGTGCAAGGAGCGCTCGGATTCTCAGTCTGCAGTGCCACAGTTGAGATATTGTGAAAAGAAATCGTGTGGATGCAATCCCCGGGCATTGTGTTTCTCCCTTCCTTGGATCCCCCGGTACGCGACTCCCAGCTAACACCCAACCACACACACTATAATAGTATGTACTGTTTATTAGTTTTGAGATGTTTAAACATTCAGCAAGACTTCTTATAAAAGCTGATCGACGTACGCTGAGCTCAAACCCCACAATCCCTTCGTGTTTCTGCCCTGGCCTTAGGAAGCCCGGGTCGACCTGTCCCGGAGCAACCGCGCCAGCGCAGCGCAGACGGGCCCGGACACACAGTGCCTGCCCAGCCTGCGACGCTGAAGGCGCGTTTCAAGAGGGAAATAGTTCAGCCTTAGGTAATTCTCCAACCTTGTGCTGGCCTTTTGCTTTTCCTCTCACTCTCCAGTCCTGGCAGAGGGGGCAGGAAGCCAACTCCCCCGGGGCTTAAACGCTTGGATCCTCGAGAAATAGCAACTGAGGAAGGAGTTGCGGTAGTACGAAGGAGGGTGGAAAAGGTGTTTGTCGGGGGAGCTCTGGATCTGTCTCCCTACCTGCTAGCAGAGAACAAAAGAGGCTGGCGTTTCCCGGAGCGAAACGGCGCAGAGAGATCTTTCTCTGCTAAACAAACTGCAGTCCTGAGCAGAACAAGAAAATTACTCGCGCAGGGGGAGCGAGGGAGCAGAAACAGGACCCAGATTATGCGGAAGGCATCTTAATTTAATTAACTCCTTGGGAAGGCAGAGGCGCTGCGAAGGGACAGGAACTTCACGGCCGTTTTTCTCTATTCACCTGATACAGTCTGGCTTTTTTTTTTTTTTTTTAAATGATCTTAGATTCACTTAGACCATAGCTCTCTGATTTATGTAAAATTCTATTGTGGTTTGGACTGAAATTCAGTGAGCCTATGGATCCATCAGCCATTTCTCTCAGATACCAGTGCACAAGTTTTATCAGATGAATCGTGACTATATTGTTTTTAGATAATTCAATGTAATAGCACCATTACCAAAGAGCAAGACTCATCAAATTACCACGTACTTTTTTCTCTCCAATGTTTTGAAAGCTACAGTGAACTGAAATAAGTATGTACACATCTCCCTTGTTAACAGCCAGTAAACTAAATTTTACAAAACTTCTGTACATGCCTGGAAATTCCTGTGAAGAAGACTGATGAAAGAAAAGTAACCTCAGCTCCACCTAGATATTTATGCCTTTTCATTGGTTTAAGTTTCTTTCCTTGCAAAATTAAAAGTAACCAATGGTCTGAATCGGGATGGTGGAGAAATGACAGGAGAGGGTGATCACTGTTATTGCCTGAAAGGAAGTGTGGGAACTGCATGGTTCAGTTCTACACAAAACGAAAGTACCTTAGATGTCTGCATTGACTTAAAGTATTTTTTTGACATACATTTCCAGCAACTCAGGGGGAATGTGGAAATCTTAAGTGTCCTAATTATTTATGGCAAAAGCATTTGGCAGATATTTAGGGTTGTTCCGTTTGTAAAAGGGTTTTCAAAAGGACCAATAGTTTGCTCTTCCTTTGTGAAGAAATTATCTGTCCTGCAAATTAAAACGAACACATACTACGGATTAGCCCTTTTGTACCAACGTGAACCTGAGTTATAATAGAGTCATTAATTTCTGTGTTACAAGCCATTTGGAGAAAAGGGAAGAAAGATGGTACTCAACTTTCTGGGGCAGAATTAACGTGTAACCTTTATGGCAGAGTTCACTTTGTGCGTTTGAAATCGAAATCACAGGTCGTGATAGTCTATCCCATGACCACCCCCTACACACACACACACACACACACACACACACACACACACGTGGTGGGAGTTGTGCTTTGCCTCCTGTATTTGTTTCTAAGAAATCTAGTCCGGGAATACACCTAAATAATGATCTCCGTTTCCTCTCTATGGGGGAGAGGCTGCTTTTCAACACTAGGGGGAAAATAGTATTTTGAATCTCTGGAAAATCTTCATTAGCCAAAGAGAAGGAAATAAATCTGTAATTTATTATTTTTAATTGAAGGGGAGATAATCAGGTAGATCACCAGGGATGTTAGTAGAATCCTTTTTCCTACCTCCCTGGAGAGAGGTCTTGAGGGTTGCCGCTGAACAAAAAATGAATCGTGATTTGTGGTGGGAAAGTTTATTACTAATGGGAGTTTACAGTTTCGGTTGAATGGTCTGACTGAGCCCCTCTGACTGTTACACACCTCTCATTAACTCCCAGCCTGAACTCCCAGACCTCACACCACTAAGCAGAAGCGATTCATTTATAAATCTCTGTCTCTGAGCCATTCCAACCAGAGGAGGAAGGTGCGGGCCCCACGGAGGCAGCCAGATTCTGCCTTGTCAGAGTGCTCGGTTATTAGCGAAGCCCCCTAACTCTGCCTCCAGACACAGCCACAGGCAATACTTCACAACGGCTCCGGAGAAGAAAATTCAGGCGCAGAAAGGGATGGGTCAGGAGGGAAGGTTGGACAGACTTTCCTACCTTCCAGTTAGGGCTAAACGCTAGGCATGGTGGTTGGCGGCGCAGACTAGCCAGGCTACCCCTGTCCGGGAAGAGCACTGAGTTTTGAGTCCCGCAACTGGGGAGCCGCCCTCCGAGGGAAGGCCCTTGGCCGCCAAGCTGGCAGAACCCGCTTCTGCAAAGGGGATGGCAGTGGGAGAAAGTGGGCCCACCACGAATGCAGGTGAGGTGCTCCCAGGAACTCGGGTCTGAAATCGGACCTCTGTACCTCTTCGTTGCCATTGGGGGCGCAGGGAGAGGGGAGCTCCCTACTTAGGCCCAGGCCGCGCACCCCAGGCCGGGCTTCCCGGTGGCGGGAGCGCAGATGCACACACTCCAAGGCCGATAAACAAGATTCCTGCAGGCTCGCGGAGCCGCACTGTACTCGGCCGCTGTGGCTCCCTAGCAGCTCCTACCCTTTCCCTACCTAGGGAGCGCTTCCCTCTCCTCTGCTGTCTCCAGGGGCCTCCCGGGTGTAGAGGCCGCTCTTCGTGCCAGGCCAGGAAGCAACTCGGGCCTCCCGAGAGCTTGGCGCTCAGTCTAGGAAAGGGGGTTCAGGCCTCGGGGACGTTCTCCGCCCCCAATCCACCTCCCAGGAGCCCGAACCATCTGGAAGGGATCTTCGTGGGGGGTTAAGGGGGGGGCGGCTCCTGGGAAGGAGGAGGGGGCAATTCTAGGCCCAATCCCTCCCCTAAGGTGTCACTTTTCTTTCCTGCGGCCCGCCACCGCTGATAAATGGGACTGAGGCAGAGGAAGGAAAAATAAAACCTACGAGGTCAGCGTGGGGCGAGGCGGGCCCCTCAGAGGGCCCTCTGGCCCAGGAGGATGAAGCGCGCCCCAGCTGGGTTCCCGCACACCCGGTGCAGCCCGGATAAGCGCGGGAAAGGCGGCCGCCGGGCAGGGCGACCAGCGCGGCGCGCAGCTGGAGTAACCGCTGCACAGGGCCCAGCCGGACCCACAACCCGTCCTTCCCCAGGGAGCTCTGAGGCGCCACGGGCCATTGCGGTTCACTGAGCTTCGCCTGACAGGGTGTGAGGGGGGTGGCTAGGCTGAGTGCTGTCCCCACTGGGGCCCCCTCACACTCCTGTCTTTCTCTGGGACCCGAGTCTTCCGCTTCAAACGTGCCCAGAATCCGACCTTACTGTGGGTGTCCAGAAAGGCTGCCCCAGCGCCCCGCTCTCCAGGTGCCACTTCCTACCCAGATCTCCGTGGGAACTCGCTGGGCAGGTGCTACGCCATCCCCTCTTGGCCTCTCTTGGCGGGTCTTAGAGATGGGTAGGGAGAGAGACTTGGAAGGAAGATGTGGTTACTTGCGCGGCGCCAAAGGCAGACGGAACGGACTTGGATAATAGTCATCGTCTCTCCCTCTCTTCCCCTGCCATTTTTAGGGCTTTCTCTACGTGCTGTTGTCTCACCGGGTTTTCGCCACAGGAGCCCCACGTCCTCCCGCCTCTGATTCCTGGAAGAAAGGGGCAGCCCCATCCGCCTCCCAGCATCCCAGAAATGGGGAGCAAGGCCCTGCCAGCGCCCATCCCGCTCCACCCATCGCTGCAGCTCACCAATTACTCCTTCCTGCAGGCCGTGAACACCTTCCCTGCCGCGGTGGACCACCTGCAGGGCCTGTACGGTCTCAGCGCTGTGCAGACCATGCACATGAACCACTGGACGCTGGGGTATCCCAACGTGCACGAGATCACCCGCTCCACCATCACCGAGATGGCGGCGGCGCAGGGCCTCGTGGACGCGCGCTTCCCTTTCCCGGCTCTGCCCTTTACCACCCACCTATTCCACCCCAAGCAGGGGGCCATTGCCCACGTGCTCCCAGCCCTGCACAAGGACCGGCCCCGTTTTGACTTTGCCAACTTGGCAGTGGCCGCCACGCAAGAGGATCCCCCTAAGATAGGAGACCTGACCAAGCTAAGCCCGGGGTTGGGTAGCCCCATCTCAGGCCTCAGTAAATTGACTCCGGACAGAAAACCCTCCCGAGGGAGGTTGCCCTCCAAAACGAAAAAAGAGTTTATCTGCAAGTTTTGCGGCAGACACTTTACCAAATCTTACAATTTGCTCATCCATGAGAGGACCCACACGGACGAGAGGCCGTACACGTGTGACATCTGCCACAAGGCCTTCCGGAGGCAAGATCACCTGCGGGATCACAGGTGAGGTGGGGAAAGAGATTGGCTGAGAGAGGGAAACCGGATTTGTCCTGGATACCGGGTCCTAATAGACATTCCAAATGTCACTAAAATCACCTCTGATCAAGAATATACCCCCAAAGACGCCCCCCAGCCCGTTTCAGCTACCGGTAATGTCTACGTTTTTCTCCCAGCAGGCCCCTGCTTCGTTCTTATTCAGGATGAGGGAGGGCCTTTCCCCAACCTTGGGCAGGAAAAATCTGGTGGGTTGCCCTTAGTCCTGGGATCAGTTTTCCTGTTTCCTCCCGGTAGGAAAGATGGGAGGGGGGGCAGGAAAAACTGAGAGACCCTGGAGTCCTTCCCATGATGGATGTCGGTCCTGGCTACCAGTCTGGCTGCCGTTGAAAGACTTCTGAAAATCCGCTCGGGCTACCTCTACTGGGTTCCTCCGTGTTGTCCCCCTCCCTTCCCCGTGCACCCCAGATCCTGCCATGGGAACCCTTCTTTTAAGCCGTATTTGTGGGGGTCTTGAGGTCACTGAATTTAGAAACAGCTCCCACCTCCCCTCCACGATCTTAAACTCTGCATTAATAAACGGCAATTGAAGGAATACTGTAACGTAAGTGTTTTCATCTGGTAAAAACTTCCCAGGAGTGGGGGTGGGGTTATCCTTTCCGAACTCTACCTATTAGTCTCTGAGATGGGACTTCTGTGCCCATCCTCCGCGGCTGTTAAAGGATTCGCTAAAATCAGTCCCCCTAAACTCAGCCTTGCCTTGAATCCTGACTTGGCCAGTTTAAATCCCAGAGAAAACCGTAGAGGCCAAGAAGGGCTCTTTCAGCACGATTTCGAGCTCCAGAATACGCCAGAGAGGGCGATCAAGTGTAGATAAAGCCCGCCGGCCGGTGAATGTTTTGAAGAATTTGTTAGTTGAGGTTAACCATAAACAGAATTACACAGAAAAAAAAAATCTAAAAACATAAATAATGGAAATCATATTTCTTTTGTTCTTCCACGATTTCGTTTTGAGTAATGGTCAAAAGAAACTCTTCACTGTCAGGGTAAAGCCATTTCAATGAAACCTTATATTGATTTTCAGGTATATCCATTCCAAAGAAAAACCCTTCAAATGTCAGGAATGTGGAAAAGGATTTTGTCAGTCTAGAACTCTAGCAGTTCACAAAACTTTACATATGCAGGTAAGTTTGTTTTTTTATGTTTAAAAACTGAGTAGTTCATTTTATCATTGTTCCTTAACAAAAGGTGTTCAATGACAAGGTGTTTCTCCTAAAAGCGTCTATTTAGATTAGTTCTCTAGGTGGGGGAAAGCAGCACTCTTAATTTTTTAATACATAAAAATCTTATTTAACATAAACGCATTTATATATTTTTCTTAAAGGACTGGCCACTTGGTTTGTCGTAAGTCCTAATTTTAGAATTTTTTTTTTTCATCCAATCTGCCCTGCATTTAAAGCTCTCGTGTTTGGGAGGAAATAAAGGTAATTTTGATAATGGAGGCATGGTGAAATCCCATACGATGTCTTTCCCAGGGGCCTCATAATTTGTAGCTTTCATAACATTGAGGAATAGTTTAATTTTCCAGCAAAGAGGAGCCTTATTACCCTGGAGAATGTCGTTCCTTAAGAGAGGATTAGAGTTTTTCCTTCCCTCTTTTCCTGCCTGTGACATGGTGATGAAATGTAAAGAGCTGGAAATCACAAAGCCCCCTGTGGTGGCCACCGCTCTGCCTCCTCCCTTATCAGTGTAATCGGGCCTCTGTGTGTGCCTGCATGTGTGTTTTCGTGATTGGAGGATTAGGAGCACAGATTTGTTCCTGCAAGTCCCCTCTTTTGTTGTCATGGAGTGTTATGTTAACGCTTGTGATACCGATAAGACAGAAACTATTGAGAAGGGTGTAGTTGTGGTGTGAAGGATTAATCCTTTGCTTGCTTCACATCTGAACAGGAATCTCCACACAAATGTCCCACATGTGGAAGAACCTTTAATCAGAGAAGTAATCTGAAAACTCACCTTCTCACCCATACAGACATCAAGCCCTACAGCTGCGAGCAGTGCGGCAAAGTGTTCAGGCGAAACTGTGATCTGCGGCGGCACAGCCTGACTCACACCCCGCGGCAGGACTTCTAGAGAAGCCCAGGATCTGTCCCGTGCCGCCGCTGCTCCCCTCCCCAGACACCTCTCCACGTCTCCTTCTATGGGGGTCCCACCCCCAACCCTTCACTGACCCCAGCTCTTCCCTTGCTGCAGCCGCACCTGTAGCTCCAGGGAGTTAACTCTTCTTCTCTAGGACTGAGAGCTATAAAAAGGCACACACTACATCCCTTCACAAAGAGCATATGCTAGTTTCCTGTAGATAATCACAGCTCATTTTAGAGCTCTGTACATAATGTCGTGGGTCTTTGTTTTGTTGTTTTGTTTTTATATCTTGTTGGATGCACCTAGATATGGAAAATGGAAGCCAAATTTATCTTTAAAGACTGTATTTTCAAAATAAAACGATTTCTTGTTTGTTTCAACACTTCTGCAAAGTGTCTTGCTATTTACCTTCCGTTTTTCTCTAGATTGTGGAAGAGGGGGCTGCCCCTAAAAAATTCAATACTGAAGAGTGTTCTTTATTCCTAGGTTTTAAAAATAGGACTTCTCAGAATCCTCTTATTGAAACTTCAGCCCTTCTCTTTTTGCACTGTGGCATTTTGGAATTGGACAAATCTCTTGATTTTTCAAAGATATAAAAATTGATACCCCTGAGGTTTTGTCCCCTTTTGTTTATTCCAATTCCTTGTGTATTCCTTGAGATAAAAGCAATCTATTAATCATTATTAATAACATGCAACTTCAATGGTTGCCCTACTGGAAAGCACAGGGTGAGCAGCATAAAGCAGAGAAGGGAGCTCGCCACTTCATGTTTTAATAGTCCTTGGCCTGTTGTCACAGTTTATGACAGGCAACTTCTCTTACCATTAGACTTTGAACACTATGATTTATCACTATAGACAGAGACTTTATCCTGCCTTCAGGAGAGAAGTCTAAAATCCTCGTGCAGGAAGACAGAACCTTCAAGATGTGACCAAGGGGAAAAGGGGGAAACTACTTAGCTATGTTTGCACAATATGTTTCTTTCCAAGGGTGGAGACCCTTTCTTCTAGAAGGTTAGGATTTCTCTGCAAAGCAAAGTGCATTAGGTTAACGGCAAGGTTTTCATCACTGGTTGGCCTTTTGTCCCTGGGAAAATGTCAGAAGTGCAGTTTACTCCATGTATAGAGCTCATGGCAAATATGTAATCACTTTCTGAGGCATTTCAACCTTTCCTAAATGGGTCCTGGGGAATATGACACTAGTAATGACCCTGACATATCGTGTAGGATATGGGTGGAAGGCTTTGGATGGAGATTAAACAGTAGTGATACGCAGAGACTAAAAGGAAAATAATTGAACTGAAAGGGGGAAGATACGAGGATCTTGTGGCCCAGCAGACCAGTAGATTCTCTTGTTTAATATTGAACAACAGAATTAATAAGGCATTCTCAGAATTTTAAAAATTAGTATATTTGTGTGAGAATGGCATGTTTCACCTTCAGGGCAACATGTCCTATGTTTGTACTTTAGAATCCTCCAGAAGGGTAGGTAGGGATTTGAGGACTAGATCTGAATTTCTTACCAGTGCCTTGTTAACACAACTTGCTAAGAGATTTCAGAAAGTGTTCCCCACTCAATGATTACCCTGTTCTCAGGAGAGTTGGCTAGATGTCACTTTTGCATCTCACAAGAGATCAATTCTCTCCAACAAAGTGTCCACTTGCCAGCCTATGTGTCTAATGCTCACACAAATGCATCCCCAGCATGGGATAAGCCCAAAAGCTTCCTGAGGAGAAGAGGTAGGGGTGGAGTATGGAGTGCATGTATGTGTGGCAGTTAGAGGAATGAAACAGTTGTTTGCTTTCTTTTGTTTGTACAGAATTAACTCAGTGACCTCCCTACCCCTCCTCTCTCAAGATCCTGCTTATGCCTTGGCATAGGAGATTTGAATACTTTAGGGCAGGGTTACACATTGACTGTCCCTAGAGCCTCCTAATCCTGCAGGCTTTTTCCACATAGTCTCACAGCCCCACCCCTCCCTACTGACTACAAGTGTCACAGCTCCATCACACAGGGTTCAGTCGAATTATCAAAGAATGACCCTTGCTCGCTATCAAGCTGAAGGCATGTCCCCAGCAGAGAGATACATAGATAGGTACAACCAGAATACTGTTCCTCTGCATTTATTTTAGTTGAAAAAAATGGGAATCAGAAGGGAAAGAAGAAGAGAAGAGAAAGTGGAGAAAGCCAATCTTTTCCATACTCATACTGTTTCAAAAATTAGAGTTAATCTATTTATAATTAATTTATTCATTAATTTAATAAAAGCTTATGTGCTGTTCATGTGCCAAGCTCTGTGCTAGGTTCCACTGATTTTCATGATCAGTTTCTGCCTTTCTATATCTAGTGACACATTTTTGGACTCTTGACTACTTAGATAATTTAAAAATCTATGATGTGGTTTAATTTAACAGTGTCCCTCAATCTAGACTGTTACATCTAGTGTCCACCTAGGCTCAGAAAGGATCCAGCTTCTGTCAAAGTAGACTCTTCCCACACACTCTTCGTGATCTCAGGTGAACTTTTGAACAGTGGGTTCCTCTCCAAATTCTGGGTTTTGTTTTCTTCTTCTTCAGGTTGTCCAAGTATATAGGAAATGAATCTTATGTGACACAAATTTATGAGACATCATAGGGAAAAAATATTGTATCTTAGGAAATAGATCTCCTGGGGTTTTGGTTCAGAGAAGAGTCATTATTTGAGTTTTAGATTAGCCTGTGTTTTCCTTACTCCCTCTACCATACTCAACTTATGAACCAATACTCCTGGCAAGAGACCAGGAGTGGGAAACATCACGAGTCATAACCACAATGCTGAAGAACTTCATAAACAATTGTTAAGTATTGCTCTTGAGCTGTGACTGTAATCCTCTTTTGTAACCTATGTGTGATATTTTAAAAATAATTTCTAAAAATGAATCACATTGTAATTGATAGTTAATATAAAATTATGAATGTGTGTTAGGTGTTCTCACTGACGTTAATCTTGAAATGTAGGTCATTGTAGGACTAGTGCTTTATAATTGTAGCAATTAAATTTGCTATTTTGCACAGGCACATCATCTTGTACATGAGGAGGCCTTTCCAAAATTTGACTCTAGGACAACTAAATATTTAAAAAGTCAACAAATCTAAAATCCCAAATTATAAATAGGCCCAACTACCACTAGTGATAAAATCAGAGGCGGTTACTGGGAATTTCTTCTGTTCATTGTGAGATATTAGCATAGACATTTGGACCTCTTCACTTAAACAATGTCAATCAGATACTCTTGCCCCAACTTTAATTTTGGAGGGGCAGCCTGGAAGGCACTTGGGAAACATTAGTTCTTGAACATTGTCAACATGACAGACTAGATGCATTGATTAAACACTGTAGAATCCACAGCAAATTTTAATACAAGGAGAGTACTGACATAATGGGTTGCCTTTCTTTTTACCAAAGTAATTTTAATATTATTATAATAAGGAAAGAGAAAAAAATTGATGAAACTATATAACTATTGCAAATAGGAATGACTTTTGTATTTTAGAGGTTTGTGTTCACCTTTATTAGTGTGTTATATGGAGACTATGTTTCCCAATTTTTCCTTTTCCAATGTAACTTGCCACTAATAACTACCTCTGCTGACAGCAATGAGCAATAAAGGGCGTGGAGATTCAGAATGATTCTGCTTTGATGACTTGAGATATTTCAAGTTCATTCCTGTTTCTTTTTTTTTTTTTTATTGCTTGTTGGGTTTTTTCCCCCAAGACAAATTACTTTATTATCTAAGCTATGTAACTTTTTTTCTTGAAACTTTCCACGGCAAAACTGATAGGGAAAACTGTATAACCTAAATAGCCCACAAGCGGAAAATTGTTAAGTAAATTATAACGCTATATCTGTTAGGATGCTTTCTATTGTACAAAACAGAAAACCCACCTCAAAGGGTCTTAAACAATAGAGGATTTGTTTTCTCATATAACAAGAAGTCTCAAGGTAAGGTCCAGGGATGCATATTAATCAGAGTGACAGGATCATCTAGGGTCCAGTTCTTCCCATTTTTCTGTTCTTGCATCTTTAGTGTGTCAACTGGGCTCCCTTCTTCTTCTTCTTCTTTTTTTTTTTTTTGAAACAGAGTCTCACTCTGCTGCCCAGGCTAGAGTGAGTGCCGTGGCGTCAGCCTAGCTCACAGCAACCTCAAACTCCTGGGCTCAAGTGATCCTACTGCCTCAGCCTCCCGAGTAGTTGGGACTACAGGCATGTGCCACCATGCCTGGCTA
>CAUYRT010064894.1:0-16167 GCA_963574885.1 Lepilemur ruficaudatus | reverse complement strand
ATTTCTGTTTCTAAAAGGCTATTGTTATATATAATCTTTCTTTTTTTCAAGCTGCTATTTTTTTTCATTATGATATATACAATTGACCTTTGAACAACATGGGGGTTGGGGAGCTGACCCCCCACATAGGTGAAAATAAGCGTATAACTTTGACACCCTCAAAGCTTAACTCCTAATAGCCTACTCTTGACCTGAAGCCTTACCAGTAACATAAACAGCCTAGTAACGTATTTTATATGTTTTATGCTGCATTTTTACAATACAGTAAGCTAGAAAAAGAAAATGTTATTAAGAAAATCATAAAAAAGAGAAAATATATTTATTATTCATTAAGTGGAAGTGGATCATCAAAAAGGTGTTCATTCTCGTGGTCTTCACAGTGGGTAGGCTGAGGAGGAGCAGGAAGAGGAGGAGGTTGGTCTTGCTGATTCAGAAGTGGCAGAGGGGGAGGGAAATTTGTGTATAAGTGGACTTGTGAAGTTCAAACCTGTGTTATTCAAGAGTCAACTGTATTTCTTCCTTTGTTCCTTGAATTATTCTAAACATACTTATTCTATGGTTTCATTCAGATTACTTTATCGTCTACTAACATGATGTTTACTATTATACCATCTACCTATCAGCATAGTGTTATTTTGTAGACTACCTTTCATACTAATTCTATTCTATGGCTCTTATCCTTAAACAGTCATTTTCCAAGTATTGATTGTAATTTTTGATCAGATAAAAAACATCAGCTCTTCTTCCCCTCTTTCCTCCAACCCCAAGCAATTTTTTTTGTGCTTCTTGCTACTTTCTTGAGACAATGCGCAAAAGGGTTTTTGTTGTTGGGAAAGCTCTAGGGGATTTTCATTTCTGCTTTTAAGTTCATATAACGTGTGTGTGTGTGTGTGTGTGTGTGTGTGTGTGTGTGTGATATTTTGTCCAGAATTCCTATGGAGTGGAAAAATGGCTGTCATCAGTTTAATTGGCTAAGTAAGAAATTCGCAGGTCTTTCCTTTTGTACATAATTTCTCTGCTAGGAAATCCTTTTCCTATCACATTTAGCTGAAGAACTCTTGCTCATTCTGTAAGTTGAAGTTCAGTTCTTTTCTTTCCTGTCAAGACATCCTAAGATGTCCAGGAGGAATTGAGTGTTCTTCCCTTTGCGCCAGCCCCATCTTTGCACATGTCCTATATTATACTGTGGAAATAATATATATTCCCTTTTCCATTTTTCATCACTTAGCACATTTGTAGCACAGTAGGTGCTCAAAAAATTAGGTAAATTAAATAAAGTAATGAGTAAACTTGTGGAAGTGTAAGTTATATTACCCATTCATTTAAATTTTTGACAGTGCTAAATTGATATATTATAGTGCACTCTGTTCTTATTAGAGCCAGAGTTGTAGATACATTTTTTTTCCACTTAGTAGAGCATAAAACCAGCGAATGAGAACCTCTCTCAACTGTTTATTTAACATTCTTTTATCAGAGAGTGAAAGCCAGTTGAACATTTTCTATGGAAACCAAAACACAATGAAGCAATCCTTTCCTCAGAATGAAAAAGGTAACTATGTGAGGTCAAAGCATAGTCTGAATACTCACAAAAAAAGGTCCATAATGCATTCCATTCCTTCATGTCTGAATGATTTCTACAGAAAAGTGAGAGTCATTTAATTATGAGCCAGAAAATGTTTCTCGAGAGCAATATAAGGGGAAAAATAATTTATTAAATAGAAACATTCCGTATTATGCAAAAAATATTTTAGAGAGTTAGATGGGAAATTTTTTTTTTGTCCATGAAAAATGACATTTCCTACATACTGCCATTGTTTTTAAGATTATCTTGTTCAAATGTAAACAGTGAGTCATACCCAAGAATATTTGTAAAATACATGTGAGTCACACTGCATAATAAAATGGACAACTGGTAAAGCTACTATGATACTTAAGAAATTGAAGATTGTCAATCATATTATGTATCCATTATTTACACCACCCATTTCCCATCCCCTTTCTCCCCACCATAATTCTCATGCCCACCAAAGTTTACCACTATTGTGAAATTTTCAACCACCTTTCCTTTGCTTTTATTTGTTTTTTGTTTGATCACGTGTATTTGTACTGATCCCTATACAATGCCCTCTTCTTCTTTTGTAGCCCTCTGTAGGTTAAGGTTGAATCACAGAGCTGGCTGTGGTCATTTTGGGGCAGTACGAAACAAGGGCATGAATACTAGGAACACAGTTCACTGGAGGTCATCTTTAGAGACTACCTATGACATTTGGCATAAGATTCTAGGTTGACAATGTTTTTTTTTTCTTATCTCTTTGGGGATATTATACCACTCTTTGTGGATTTCATTATTAATGTTGTGAAGACTGTAATAAATATAATTTTTGTAACTTTGTGGGTGAACTGCTCCATCCTGCCAGCTGCTTTTAAGAACTTCTGTTTGTAGTTGGTATCCTGCAGTTATTAATGATGTATCTAGATGTGAATTTTTAAAACATTTTCTGAATACAATACATTGTGCTTCCTGAATGAATGGATTTATGTATTTTCAGGATTCTGAAAAAGTCCATGTTTTCGAATTAAATATTGGCTCTTCTCCATTTTATCCCCTGCGTCCTTCTTTTTGAGTTTGTAGTTAGATGTATATATAAATGCCTCTTTCTAAATTCCATATTCCTTTACTTATATTTTCCATCTCCCCGTCTCTGTGTGCTATATTCTGTGCAATTTCTTTGCCTTCTAGTTCAAAATGTCAAAAATTTTGTATACTTTAAAAATCTACTTTTAATGTGTTATTTGAGTTATTGTTTTCAACAATTATATTTTTTATTCTTAAAGTTCAATTCGGTCCTTATTTATATCTCTGTAATTATTCTTGATAGTCTCTTGCTGCCTGCTCATTTTTTGTGATACTGCCTTTTATTTTATAAAACTTTTCATAAATAGTTGTTTTCATCCCGCGTCTACTAATTCCAATATTTGCACTCTTCGGAGTGTTTGCATACATTGCCTATTGCTTCTGGTGGCTGTCATCGATGATGGTGTTTACCTCCTAATTTGTTTCGGAACTTTCGTTTGTGAGCACGCATATGTGGAATTTCTTCAGGTGTAAAATAGAATTGCTTTCCTCAAGGTGGCATTTGTTTCTGCCTCTGCTGAGAACCAGCTGCTACTTCCCTGGGACTACTTGAGCCTCCATGAGAACCGTGGTGACACTCTCGAGTTCACCTTTCCCACATGGTGGTGATCCCCAGGATTGGCAGCTTCGCGTTCCGCTCACTTGATTATTGCCTACAGTTTGTATTCCTGCGTCTAAATCACTTGAAGGGCCTTTGTTCTCTTAGTAATCCCATCATGCCTGTCTGATTGCCCTGTCAGCTGCACCCCTGACCACACATTATTTTGGAGAGCAGTTTGGGAAATTCTTTTAAAATTTCCCCTATTTATGCAGGCCAAAAAATATGTCTCAAAAAGCATGTTTATCATGATCTAGTTGTTTTGCATTAGGGACAGAGGGGCCTCAGATTATTTATTCTCAATTTGTTATTTATAATTCTATGTTTTGTGCATTAAATTTATAATATTTTAGAGATTCAACCTAAGAAAGAAACGTGTTTTGTGTATTAAATTTATAATATATTACGGAGTCAACCTAAGAAAGAATGGTAATTTTATAGATAGTAAAATCACACATGCTGTATTTTCCAGTCAGTACTATATTGTCGACACAAGCAAATCTCATTGAATAGAGTAAAATGGTTTCAGTGAAACACTGAAGCAAATGCTTACTGAGTAAATAAGATTTTTCTCATTTGCCAAGCTTGAAGATAGCATACTAGAAATGTTCTAAATTCGTATCTGTATTATTATGCTTAGGATATAAAGTTCCCTGTGAATTGGAATGCCAGATAAAAAATAATTTAAATTTTTTAATCAAAAAGAAACTACCCCTGAAAAGTTCCCAGTAGTGTCTGTTTCCACTTGTGGAGACAAAATATTGAGGTCCCTTGAAGCAGATTTTTTTTTTTATCTTGAATAAAATCTTCTGAATGTCCTTTGCATGGCATAAAGGCATTCATCTGGGAAAGATGTAACAAGGCACTGTTAAACTTGAGAAAACACAGCAATGAGTGTACATCTATTTCTTTGCCTACCCAGCACCTTATTTTTTGGGAATTGTGCTACAATTTCTGCAAATTGCCCTTTCTATGTATGTACGTCTAATGGGTACTTTCATGTTCACCAATGTCAATAATTAAACCAATAATTAAACACTTCACCACCAATAATTAAACACTTGACCCAAAATGGGCTAACATAATCTCCTAATGTCTAGAATTTTGGACATAGGAAATCTTGGACTTAATAAATAGCAAGATCAATTTCTTGGGTAGTTCACTTTTTAGGATATAAAACTCAGAAGTTGTCAATGGTCATGTTTCAGCTGTTTAGGGAAAATTTTCAATAGTAATAGAGATAAAAAAGAAAGATGTAGAGAAGAGAAAAAACAAAGATAATGTTTGAATTGCAGATAGAGTTTTTATCTGAGATTCTCCTCATTTGTGTATTTACCCCATTAACAAAGTGTTATATTAATAAGATTTGATTCATTTTATGATTAAGTAAAATGGATTTGGTTTTCTGTTACTTGTACCTCACAGACTCTTAACCAATAAATCTCCCTTACCCATGCACTCCTTGGTATATGGAACTTACTGTCTCTGGGGTTGGACAGGTCAGTCTGCAGAGTGGAAACAGCTTGCTGGGAGGAAAGAGATTAAAGTCATCACTCCTTTATTCCCCCTTAGGCTCAACATTATTGAAACATTTTTGTTGGGCTAAAGTAGATATTCTTAAGTCAACTATAAAAAAAAAATAACATAAAGGAGGAGAGAAGTTGAATGGACAGTCTAGGCTCACCGATAGGCTGGCTCTGGACAAAATGCAAGGCAGTTCCAGCACTGCGGACATTTCTTTGGAAAAATGACTGTGCGCGTGTTGGGGGCTGGGTAAGCGGGTCCACTAAGGCACAGTACCGTCGGAAACCCAATCTCCGGTGAAATAACTGAATCATATGTAGCATAACACGGAGGAGAGAGCTTTCTTGTTTTTCTTCTTTATACCGTGAAAAGCTACTGCTGGAATGTGGCGTGTGCTGTAAACGTGCCCCGGGAGCAGGGTGGCGCCAGACCAGGGGGACCCTGTTCCGGCAGCAGGGAGCCCCAACAGCAGCAAGGCCAGAGAATGGGGGCCAGGCATGAAGACCGGGGCTGCTTCGGTTGTGTGGTTTTTTCCCCTCTGTGTAGTGATTATTACAGGAAGTAATGACACCTCAAACTGGGTAAAGCTCTGAGGGTTCCCAGGCCCATAGTCAGAAAGGATAGTTGAATTAGGAGAGAATTTTTCTCTCACTAGTGTGATAGAAACTCAAGTCATTTAAATTGATATCCAGAAGTGATTACATTGGTTACAAATGTTAAAATTAGGGGTGCAATTTGACATAGTATATGGTCACCATTTTACATACCAAATAAAAATCTACATACAAAAAAAGGCTACCAGAAATTCATCAGTACATTGTAGTATTTGGCTCTAGGCAATGTGACTATGTGTACTTTCTTCTTCCATATACTTTTCTATTTTAAAATAGTCCTATAGTCAATATACATAATTTAAAATGGGAAAAACCTTAATTTTTGAATGCAGTGTATCATTTAAAATCAGTACTTTAATGACTAAATTATAGTTTTCTAAGTAAAAGTTAATCCTGAAACATTAATGGCATTCACATTTAAATACCTATGCATTATGTATATCACCAAGGAAGTATTCTGAAAGTAAAATATGATATAATATGAGAATTTTGACTATATGATTACTTGTGAAATTCTGCATGATATATTATTTATCCTACATATAAGGCAGCACACATTTTAATTAGTATCCTCAGAGCGTTTAGTACTGTCTGAGTGAGTCCTAAGTACAATTTGATCATTTTTAAATAAACAAATTTTAGAATAATGGTTTACTATATTTTATGGAACTATCACTATATCAAAATGTTGTCTTTTGTGTAGTCTGATCAAGTGTTATTCACTGCCAGACAATATTGGTTGTCAAACTTCGCTAATAGCACATATAAAGGGAATAGTTTAGTGCAGAGCTGTTAACAGCTGAGAGACAGAAGTATACCATCAGATGATTTGATTTGAATAGGGACTGTGAGGGAATAGTTTAGTAGGCGGTTGAGACAAAAGCATACCATCAGATTGTGTAATTTGAATAGGGATTGTGTCTATTATCATATTTAAGTCTAAAGTTGATCTTTATGTCATTAAGGACTCTTTTGAGTTAAGTGACAGAAAAGCAAATCTAATATGTTTAAGCAATAAAAGAGTTCTTTCATCTCCATAAATTAAAAATCTGGAGATATATTTATCTTTCTATTTTTTCTTGAACCACGAAGAACCAAGTCTCTCTTCTTCTCTATCTGCCCTCTTCTGTGCCAATTCCATTCTCTGACATGCTTGTCCCTCATGCAATTAATATGGCTACATCTTCATTGTTCCAAGTTCAGTGGAAAAGAGGAAGCTTGTTTTTCCCATGAATATGCACAAAACCCAGGGCTTGATTCTCACTCCAAATGTGTCACAAACCCACCACTGAATAGATTACTGGAACCAGAAGGAAGATATATTATATAGTGCACATTAGCCCAGATTGTGGCAGAAGGAAAATTCCAAAATCCCATGGGTTTGTAATGCCAGTCTTTGTATCTCACACACTGTGTGGCCATCAAAGGTAGGTTGCCTTTTGGTCATCCTCACTCCAGGACTTACGCTGACAGAGCAACCACTGTCTGGTTGCTGTCATGATGGCAGAAGAAAGACATTTGTAGACCCACATTAGTAATTAAATCCTTGGACTCAAAGTGAGACATATTGCTTTCATTTGCAATTCATTAACCAAAACTAGTCACATGGCCCCATTCAACCATAGGACACAGAAAGTATAACCCTATCTTGTACTCAGACCAACTGGAAATTTAATTTTTTGGTGAACAGCATTAATGAATGCCAAATGCACTCTTTGCCTTAGCTTATATGCCTACATGGATCTGGGCTTAGGGATGGCTCCACCACACTTGGGAGCCTGTAGGTCCCCACAGAAAATTTGGAATATTATCAGAAAAAGGTGAATTAGAAAAAAAAGTCAACACTACAGTTAAGTCAGTATCTAGTAAATGACCAATGTTCTGGATTCAGTATGAGTGTATCTTCCTGTGTGAATAAATTATTAACTTCCAAGGGTTACAAAATGTACCATATCTGTAGTTATAATCCAACAGCCAAAAACTAGATGTTATTTTTCACCCTATACTCCTGATTTTAATCTGGCTAGTACCCTGAAATAACCAATACATACTAAAAAGTTTTAGAGCAGACGTTTTAGATCTAGTTCAATGCCCAATCTATGGGGCATAGGACAGCTCAACCTATGAAAAAATAAGATGGTTTTAAACCTGTAACTCTAGTTCACTTTGCAAATAAAATATGAAACTCACACTTGGATCTTTATTCTTAATACCTGGCTAGAATAGTTCTATCCCTTTGTAGATTGTAGTGTCATTAGGCCAGGCATTATTTTTTTCTTTAATATATTCATGGTCAAGGACTTTTCTTCCTTTAGTCGTGAGGAACAGATACCCACTTACATGAATTCAAGAAAAGAGTTTATTGCAGGGCTTCAATAGTTAATCTCTGCTTTCTCCATCTCTAGGACTATATGGATTCTTTCATCTTGATTTTTCTCCTTCTCTTTCTTAGCATCTATTTTTCCTTTCTGAATAATATTTCAGTTTATTAATTTTTATAGTTCATTGTACTATAACAAAAGGACAGTGGTAAGTTACAGTCTCTGAGACTCTTGGTCAAATTCCAAAGAAAGAGAATTAAATTGGCTAGCTGTTAGAAACTGGTCTGCTGTTAGTCAAATCAGCTCTGCTTGGGGAAAAGTACCACATGGTATATTCAACCAGCTGGGTCTTTGGGTGGGACAGGTTATGTAGGAAGGAAAACTGTGCAAGAAAGCTAATTAATTGGCTATGTCTGCAGTAGGAATTATGATGAGAAAATTAATACTATTTATACTCACTACAATTATAAGTGCTTTACAAATATTAAATCATTTAATAATTTGACAACTATTAGTAATGTAGGTGCTAAGAGTAGTAACTACATTAATTTATGTATGTACTATTATTTTTCTCATATTATAGATAAGAAAACTGAGCTTCGGAGAAATCAGATCACTTACCCATGGTCATACAGTTAGTAAGAGGCAGAGCTACCCAGGATTTGAAACTGGGCAGTTTTGATCTAGAGTCTGTTGTCTTACCTGTTATGCTATACAACCACTCTTTGTTATCCTAAAGCATCTGAGTGTATATCAGCAACTTTATTAATGTTTTGGGGTGTTCCCTTAAACCTCTTTGTCCGTGGTAAAATGCTGCTCATTCTCCAAAGCTCATTTTACATATCAGCATGTTCATGTTGCCGGCTTGCGTGAGCCCCTGGCTGCTTCTGCTCCTGAACCACCCTGTGCGTTCCTTACTTACCACACAGATCACCTTGGATTGCAATGAGATAATACTGTGATGCTGGGTGCTTCTGTAGGGCAAGGGCCGTATAGTTCTAATCTTTACATTCCTGGTGCAAAGCCTAGACTGACACATAGTATGTATTATACTTAATGAATTGTTATTGGATTATTCACTTAATGAAAGAATGAGTGCAATTAAATATTAATTGTGTTATGTAAATTTTACCGATTTCTCTTCTGTTATGATTATATAGGACAAAAAGCACGTCCATAAGAAAATCTGGGAAAAATGCTTGTGAATCTTTGAAATTGCTGGGATTCAGAAACCGAGACAGTGGTTGGTTTGCGCTTGATGATGTTGTGGTGAGAACCGTACAGAATGGCTTGATGTCATTTGAATTGTGTGAACATTTAGAGAGGTAATACAATAGCAAACAAAGTTGATGATATTCCCTCCTGATGGTCCATAATTGATGTTTACAAAAATGGAGTCATAGGATTAAATTTTTATTCCTCAAATAAGAATATGAGCCGTTCTTTAGGGTATGCTTAAAATGCAAGCCAGAATTGACATGAATATGCTATCTGTAATTTCATTCCTGATAGTTTAACAAGTGCTCTTGGAAACCACTCATGACTTAGATTTACTTTAACAGGCTTTTCCTACTCCAAAATAGTTTTAAAATAGCGCCTTCATTTCTGAAATTCCATGGAGAGAGTAATTAGCCGTTCATGTTATGCTTGCCTCATAACTATGTATATCTAAACTGAATTTGTTATTTCAGTGCCCTCATTTTGCTTCCTCATTTTCATGTTTTCTAGACTTCCCATCTTTTTATGAGAAGAGTTTTAGACAGATTTAAGTTTCTTGAGGGGTAGCCACTCAAAAAGAGAGGGCGATGTCTAAAGATAGTGTTTATTTCCTAATGGGAGGTCTTACATCCATGATTGTCTTGAAGTAAGTGCCGGAGAAACAGTCTGCGATGAGAAGCAAGTGACTTAGCGGGAGGGTGCTCAGGTGAATCCTGCAGGGCAAAGGAGGAAGTTGGGAAACACTGTGGTTTCCACCGCAGTGTGAGTAGCAAGGAGGCCGGCTCTCCACCCTGCTCCCTACGTGTGGGGGGCTCTGGACCAGGAGGCTGCTGTGGGCAATTCTCTGCAGAAGACTTGGGGAATAGGCGGTCTAGCCCGGAGGGAAGCATACTATGAACAGTTAATTGCTATCTCCATGGAATTTCACAAATGAAGGTGCCATTTTAAAACTAATTTGTGGTTAGAAGAAACCCGTAAAAATAAATGTAAGTTATGCGTGTTTTTCAAGAGCACTTGTCTGTATTGGTTTGCTAAGGTTGCTGTAACAAAGCACCACAAACTGGTTGGCTTGAATAACAGAAATTTATTGTTTCATAGTTCTGGAGGCCAGAAATCCAAAATCAAAGTGTGTTATCAGGGTGTGTTCCTTCGGAGGACTGTGGGGGAAGGATCTGTCCAGGCCTCCCTCCTTGGCTTATAGATGGTGTTTGCGTGGTGTTCTCAGTGTATGCATTTCTTTATGCAGAAATTTTCCCTTTTTATGACACCAGTCAAATTGCTTTAGGGACCACCCTAATGATCTCACCGTAACTTGATTACTGCTATAGAGACCTTATCTTCAAATAAGATCACATTCTGAGGTACTAGGGTTTAGTACTTCAACTGTGAATGGGGAGATGTAACTCAATCAATAGCAGAGTTCATCGTAACAATCCTTACCACCCAGAGACAGAGATAAATATTTCAATGCCCGTTTAACTACGCTATACATTCAGCATCCTACTGGGAGTAAATGCGTTATCTTGATCATCTTTTTCTGCTATATTTTGAAATAATTCTCTTTGGTAATGCTAATTAAGACTTAAAATATGTTGCCATATTTAGAGCTGAGCTGAGACTGTATGGATTCTTCAAAGACTCTGTTTTGGAATTTAGTCTGATTTGAGCTGGTTTACTGACTGCCAAGAGCTTTTCTAAGGTCATTTGTAAATCTAGCCTGTTGGTCGTCAGAATACTTGATTTTAAAGGAAGTTTGGATGATATTGGCATTTTTCTTGGATGCTATTAGATATCAGTGATGTTTTTAAGCCTGCATTTTTCTGTCATTTCACCTCTTTTCTTCCATGCAGGTTTATTGTGTTTCACCTGTCTTCTGTTGTGGACAATAGCCATTTGGTTACTTTTGTGAAATCTTTAGAGGAAGCCATGCTCAGCACCACCGCCTGCCTAGTACTGTCTCACGAGAAGGACAATCCACATAGAATAGCTATTTTAGTAGTGCCTTCCAAAGACGTACACCAGGCACTTAAGAACTTGCGCGTGGAAGGGTTTGGGGGCCCTCCAGAGCCATCTCGGCATTTCCAAGTAAGAGAAGGAGACCAGCTTCTTTTACGGTTTACTGGAAATATATTTGCTTCAAGTAAGTATAAAGAAATCTTTTTATATATTTTATGGGCTATAAGCCACAAACTTCAGGAGTTCGCTTAACTTGTGTTACTAAGGAAACCCTCAGAGGATTGAGGGGAGACTTCAGGAAGAAGGAAGAGAAAGAGATTTATTTATTTCTTCCTTCCCAGTCTTTTTCTTCTCTACTTAGGGATGCGTGTTCCTTTATGGGCATATTCTAAGGAACTCTTTATAGAAATAGCCTTGTCCGCAGTCACTACCGGACTCCAAGCCAGGCTCGTCTTGTTCCTACAGCAATGCAGTTGCCTTCCCAGTGCTCCCCTGCTTCCACCATGAGCCACACGAAATCTATGTCCATCCAGTAGCAAGAGTACTCCCTTAAAAGCACAAATCATGCTATATTATTCCTCTGATTAAAACCTTGTTAGTACCTCCTACTCTACCTGAAATAGTATCAAAAGTCTTCAGGATGTCCTACAAAGAATCTAACCTGGGGTCAGTGGCCTCAAGAGGACAGAGCTATATTCTAGTATAATTACCTTATTTGCAATTCCATGGGTTTTATTTTATGTATTTAAAAGACTACTCTCAGAAGCAATTGAAGTTTTCACCAAACTCCAAAAGGGTCTGTGACAAAAGAGGTTAATAACAATTGATCTAGATGACTTACCTGGCTTTTTTCCTATCACCATGTGTATTTAGTGTTATTTTTGTTTCCGTTATCAATCTTATCACAATTTGAAATTATGTTATTATTTACTCTTGGTTCCTATAGTTATATTCTTTACTGGAGTGAAACCTTCATGAGGGCAATGGCGTGGCTGTCTTGCTATAGCTCCTCCAAGCCATGGGGACCTGGCACAGCAAAGGCTCTGATTAGCTGCGTAGTAAATGCTGGACACGTGACACTGCTCAGGAATTTCCTTGATTTTAAAGGGTGAGGAGTGTGAGAGGTGGCGGGAGAGGCGGGAGAAGAGAGGGAATGGCTGAGACAGAAGACGAAAGGAGGGAGATGAAGAGAAAGAAATGAAGAAAAAGAAAAGCATGGAGGGAAAACAGCTGTGTGAGAAAAGAGAGCAAAATGTCTTTGGGGAGTTGCTTTGGGGAGTTGCAGCAATTGCTTTTTTATTAAGTCAGCCCCTTCCCCTTTCTAAGTCCTTTCTGCAGGTGTGTGTGAAGGTGGCTTGTGGGGGAGAATTAAAGGATGCGTTAAGTGGGGATTTCTGGCCTAGGAGCACTTGACTTGAGGTGATATTCTCTATTTATACAATAAATTAATGTGCATTCTATTGAGTTGAATGATATCTATTTTCTCTGATTCAGGAAATGGCTCCAAGCGCCATTGGCTCTTTGTTGCTTCAAAAAGCGATGAGGCTTGAAGCTGATGCTGCCCTTTTCCTGGTCTCCCAGGAATAAGTGAGACCCAAGTATCTCAGTTTGAAGCCTGTTCCACTCTCACTGTCACAGGCAGGGTCTCAGCCAGCTGGGTCAGCTGACAGGATTTAGTGAGTGAGCAACAAGGAGGGCAGAGAAGCGGGAGGAGGGGCGAGAGGAGGAAGAGGAAGGAAGGGTGGAAGAGAGTCCTTTCTACTTGGCTTCCGGAGCAGAAACCACAGTGTCCACCCTGGGGAAACCTCTCCAATGAGAAATAGTTGAAAACCAGAAGTGTCCCACCCAAACTAATGATGCAAATGCTTTTCCTGCAATACTTGGGACAGCAGCTGTGTTTACCTACTCCCTAAACAGGAGTGCGTTACTGTTCTTCTCATAGGCAGGGGTACTGAGAGTACTGTCGCCTGCATTGGAGACTGGGGAGCCCATGCCAAAATGAGAGTGCCCAAAGACAGCTGGCCTGTGTGCAATTCCACCATAGGGGATGGAGGAGAGCTCATCTTCACTCAAGGAAAAAGAGTCAGGCCGGATGCCCAGGTCCTGTATGCTTTGCTTTTCCTAGGGACCCGTGCTCAGACCTGGAGCTTTACTGGGTTTTTCTCTGCCAAAGAGGAATAAGACCCTCAGCATAGAATGATACCTCACCCTTCCATCAGGGCCTGGGATAGTCTCTGTGACTATCACAGAGATGAAGCCAGAGATTCTCTGCCTGCAGGGTTCTCTTCTCCCTCCCCACTCCATACCCTCAGCCCCAGTTCTCACCTACTGTAACAGATGTAATTTTTAATTTACTCATTTAATTGTTTGATTAGTGCCAGTTTTTCTGACTACAGTCCCACGAGAAGAGGGACTGTCCTGCTGGGAAGCACCATTCAATTCCCAGCACCGAGCACCGTGCCTGGCAGCTAGAAGGAGCTCAGTGATTATTTGTTGAAAGAAATGAAGGCAAAAGAAGTGCCTACATATCTTACTTCCTCTTAGAAATAGAAATAAAGTCCACGTCCCATGGACCTCACTCAAAAGAGTCATCATATTTTATATAAGTGAATAGGGAGAGTTGGGCATTTTTCAAAGGGCAGTTGCTTACTTTCATTAGTTAAAGTTTTTAATATTTTAGTAACACTTAGTACTATAATGTTAAGTTCTTAATCTTTTGCCTTGCATCAACCATAACATCCAGTAATGCCCTATGGAGGTCTGTGTGTCTCAAAGTTGCCCTGAATGTCCTTTGGCTCAGGGAAGAGATTTTCCTCGATACATATGTAGGATGCTACAATAACCATTCTTTAATTCACTCAACAAAAAATTCCTGCCCTTATATATGTATTATAATCAAGTGGGGAGAGACAGAGAATAAGCAAATAAAGTGATAAAATGCACAGTTTAACATGGGCTGAAAAGTGAATTATAGACTAATAAAGCAGAAAAAAGATAAGGAGAGTCTTGGAGGGAGTGGCAGGGTTGCAGTTTTAAGCAGTCATCAGGAAAGACCTTTTTGAGGGGGTGACATGAACAGCCTCTAAGAAGGTGAGAGAGAAGCCATCATGCTATCTCAGGGGAGTTTGTCCCAGGTGGCGGGATTATAAGTGCAAGTGAATTGAGACAGAAATGTGCCTTGTGTGTTTGAGGAGCAGGCGGAGGCTCAGGTGGCTGGATCAGAGAGACTGAGGAGAGGTTGTAGGAGATGAGATGAGGACTCCTCATGCCTTGTGGGCCATTGCAAGGCCCTTTTATGCTAAATGAAATGGGACATCATGAAGGGTTTTCAACAGAGAAGTAACCTGAGTTGGACTACAACTGTGTTGAGCATAGACTGTAGAAGCAAGAGTAGAAGCAGGGAGACCAGTTAATGTTTAATTGTAGTAAATCAAACAAGAGATGGCAGTGGCTTAGAGGTAGAGGTGATGGGGAATCGGTTAGGATACAGAAACGTTCTGAACCAGTGATTCTCATAGGATGTTTCTGGTTTTCCATATTGCTTTCCCTTTCTGCCAGCCCTTGCCTGACTTTTCTAAGCAGAAGCATTTATTCCTACATTTGCACTTTCTATGTCATCTATGAGAAATATTCAATGCCCATCATTGAGAAGAAAATATATTGTTATAAGGAACACCTAGTAACAATACATATTTACTGAACAGCTACACTTACCATGTGCCAGGCCTTGTGACAGTCATTTTATCCATATTTTCTCATTTTGTTTCCAGAGTGATCCTAGGAGGTAAGTTTTATTTTTCCTGTTTTAAGGGTAAGGAAGTTAAATCTTCAAGAAGCTCAGAGATGTGAAATAACTGGATGAATATTATAGTGTAGACAAACAGTAGAGGCTGGACTTGAATCTAGATCTTCATATCCAAAGCATATTATATTAATATCCAAAGCATATTATTTCAGCTGCTACATTATAGCTGTCTACAAATTTTACAAAGTGTAGTACAGACATATATGCTTTAAGAAACATGGTGGTTTTCACTCTACTATTGAAATAACAAAGTAAAATATCCTAATTCTCCTGGTAAAATCCCTACGAGTGAAAGGGTAGTTTCACAAAAGCTCTAGTATTTTCAATGAGGAGTTAAGAATATTTTTAAATATCATTATTTTAGGAGAAGCCAGCAAATTTTCTTAGAGATTTTAGTAACATGAATCCACTAACAATTATGCTTGGAAGTTCTAGAAGAGCACTCTCCATTTCTGCAATTGTAGACATGGTTTATGTCTGCACTGTTCAGTAAGGTAGCCACTAGACATATGCAACTATTGAGAACTTTAAATGTGGTTAGAGTGACTGAAGATTTGAATTTTTAATTTTAATTAATTTTCACTCAAATAACCACATGTTACAGAAGAGTGAAGTTTTAGAATGTATGAATAGTTAGCGGAAAAGATAAAGATAATTCTCAAAGGGTGAAAACAGTTTTTTAAATACTGTAAAATCTGAATATTTGCAGTAGTTTCTGGTTACAGCAAAATATATTAGAAAAAGAAATAAAAGATTGCAAGATTTAAAGAGCACCTGGCCCAATTACACATGAGGAATCTTCTGAGTCATCTATACAGACAGTCTCAGCCTATTGTTGCTTTATCAGGTTATGTTTTGGCAAGAGACAATGATATTTAACAATTAAAATGATTATTTGGATTTTAAAAAATTAAGTAACTCAAAGTGTTGTGTCTTACTTAATGGTAACAAATGCATTTTACTTATATTTAGGCAATGGGAAGGATTATGGAAAAGACTACAAACTTATTTTTCATTTGCAAAGAAAACCCAGGCTGAAACTCCAAATCAAAGAGGTGGATGAATTCGGAAACTACAGCTGCCCTCATTATAAGGGCACCATTGTCGTTTATAAAGTACCTAAAGAGAAGATAATCCCCAACGTGGATCAATCTCTCATACTTTATGAAAACCACGAGTTGCCGATTTGCAAATTACCATTGAGATTGCCAAAGGTGAGTTGTTATTTTACTTTTCTCTTTTCTTTTCTTTTCTTTTCTTTTCTTTTCTTTTCTTTTCTTTTCTTTTCTTTTCTTTTCTTTTCTTTCTTTCTTTCTTTCTTTCTTTCTTTCTTTCTTTCTTTCTTTCTTTCTTTCTTTTTTTTTGACAGGGTCTCTCTCTGTCACCCATGTGCTGGAGTACAGTGACATCATCATAGCTCACTGTAACTTGATTCTCCTGCCTCAGCCTCCCTGGTAGCTGGGACTACAGGTGTGAGCCACCGTGCCCCATCTTTC
>CAUYRT010064892.1:0-116359 GCA_963574885.1 Lepilemur ruficaudatus | reverse complement strand
AGCTAGGCTGATGCCACGGCACTCACTCTAGCTCGGGCAACACAGTGAGACTCTGTCTCAGAAAAAAAAAAAAAAAAGATAAAACAATGCAAAATGAAATTAAGAAAACAATTCCAGGCTGGGTATGGTGGCTCATGCCTGTAGGCCCAGCTACTCGGGAGGCTGAGGCGGGAGGATTGCTTGAGCGCAGGAGTTTGAGGTTGCTGTGAGCTAGGCTGACGCCACGGCACTCTAGCCCCGGACAACAGAGTAAGACTCTGCCTCAAAAAAAAACAAAATGTGGCTCAGGCAGAATGGATGTGGAAGATGAACTACAAACATACCTACACCTGCACTCGAATGTTTATTGTAGCACAATCCACAATTGCAAAGATGTGGAATCAACCCAAGTGCCTATCAATTCATGAGTGGAATAATAAAATGTGGCATATGTATGCCATGGAATACTACTCAGCCATAAAGAAGGATGAGTTGATTCCTTTTGCAACAATTTGCATGGAACTGGAGACCACTATCCTGAGTGAAGTATCTAAAGAATGAAAGAATAAACACCACATGTACTTGCTGTTAAATTGGAACTAACTGATTAGCACACATGTGCACAGAGGGAAGTAAAACTCAGTGGAAATCAACTAGGGGCAAAGGGAAAGACAGGAGGGGCAAAAACTTACCCAATGGTACAATGAACACCATCTGGGTGATGGGCACACCTATATCTGGGACTCAGGCATTACAGAAGCAATCCACATAACCTAAAACGTTTGTACCCCATTAATATTTTGAAATTAGAAAAAGTTACAATAATGGTAACTGTTAAGTTAGTGAGTATATCTTTAGTATGCATTGTCAATTCGTGATTATATAATAGTCTAATTTGTGAGGAGGAAGTCACGCTAAGCATATTTTGAAAAAAAAAATCCACAACATTATGACAACTAATCAATACTTCTCACCTTCTCACCTTTCCTGTCATATCTGAAAACTGCAGATATGTTCCAATTTTGTGTTCTGATCATGTAGTCAGAGTACGTGTGATCCATTAGGTTGGTTTTCCATAGAAGATTTCTATAACTGGAGGTTTCCATTTAGGAAAATGTCAGCAGAGTGTGTGACATTGGTGTTTTGATTGCTACTTTCCTTTCTCCCTAGTAAGTTGTGCTAATGCAGCAAAAATCGAATAGAAGATCATATAGTTCCCTAGTAAATTCAGAATGATACAAATATGCAATCAAAATCAATTTGACAAAAGTTCAGCTGCTATCTGCCCTTGCTTCAGTCAGTGGCAATACCTTACTTTGGTTCTGTTGACACAATCATAAGACCTAAGGGTAACATCTTCAAATACATCTTTTTAAAATCCATGTCTTATTCATTCCCATTTTCTTTATCTTTTTCCTTCCACCATACTATGAAAAAAATACCTGTCTTCAGAGACATATCGTGGATTAAAATTAGAAATTTAGAATAACAAGGGTTTGAAAAATGGATACAAGGACAAATAATCTTTTTGTAGGAGAAAAGAAGAATCCGAATGAGTACTCTAAGGTCTGACTCATTGTTTCACTTTCCCCTTCTTTCTAGGCAAACTTCAAATGCTTGCTTTCCCTGAAAAAACTCAACCTCAAATTCCTTAGAGAATCATCATTTAAGAGAAGCTGGGGAGAGATGAAAAACAAAGGCACAGGTACATTTAGCCAGGAACAAAATTAGGTACACGTTTTCATTGAGAAAATCATTGAAAACATGGTTTTTAATTTAAGATTTTTTTCTTTTTTTTCTTTATTGAAGTGTAATTTACATATCATGTCTTTACTCCATTTTAAGTGTACAATTAAATGGTTATTAGTAAATTTGCCAAGTTGTACAGCTATAAGAATTTTTATAAATACATTGAAATGACTCCATTTTGTAGACTGCCTTCAGCCATAAGGTAGTTAGATATTTATTTAAATCTGTCGATCCTAGAAGACACTCCTTAGGACTGTTGTGTATAAAGTGCCCATATTGCAAGGTGAGTAGTGTCTTGGCATATGGTTATAAGGGCAGTGCTTCCAGCAAAGATTGGCTTTGCTGCCAGTGTGATCTGGATTCAAGTTCCTGAACAAATTTTATTAGCTCCAGGCCTTTAGAAAGACAACTACAAATAATGATAAACCTCGAGTTAACCTTGCTAACAGGTTTATATTCATCTTCTCATTTAATGTGCACAAAAATCCAATGTGAAAGGTACTCTGAGTAAACCCCTTTGAATAGAAGAGGAGAAAGAGATTCAGCATTATTAAGTAACCTGCCTAACATCACACAGCTTTTAAGCACCTCATTTATATGTTTATGTTTATGAACAGAGTACACTGCTAATCTGAACAATATGTAACTACATGTAAGTAAATAAATACGTATATGCCTTAAATACAACTTATGTCTACATTCTTTGATGCTTGTCTTACTCATCTTATGTAATTTTTCTGTGGAAGAACAACATTTGTACCATATTTCCTTTTCAGAAATAATTTTGAAGTTTCCTACTTCATATTACATTTAGAGTTAAAAGTAATATAAATTATAGGACCATTTTTATAATTCTTCAATTCTTTAACCCAAGAGGCTGTCAGAGTGTACAGAGTTTCTTCAAAATACAGACATCATTTTTATTTACCAAAAAAAGATAATTCTCTTGAAAATTTAATTTCTAGGAAAATAAAATAGATCCAAGAGAAATAAATTAATAATTACTTACACAATATCTTTGTAGGAATAATAATGATATTTTAAAAGGGCAAATTATATTTCATAAAAGGACCCAGATTTTGCATGTGAGTATTAATTACCTAATGAATAATTGAGGGAACTGAGCACCAGCTCTCCCAGAGGAACCACTCTAGCTTCTGAGATCCCGGCTTGTGTCCCATTGATTGATATGACTTCTATTGTGGGCATAATAGAACAAGAAGAGAGAAGCACAGTGATCAGATGAAGGGCTATAGAATTAAAAACCGATCAAAATACCTGCTGCATTTGCTATCGCTTAAGCACTCCAATTATATATCTATTATTAAAAATTGCACTGATTTACATATTAATGTTCTGCATTTCAGCATGTGCCCTTTATGTTCACACACAACAGAATACACTCTGTCACACACATTTAACCTACATGACTCAGCCATTAAGCTGAAATTTGAGAGTGGGAGAAAAAAGAAACAGAATGAATGCAATGTTCCCATTGTTCTCTTCAATGCTTGGGATTTTAAATCCTCAACTGTCGCTCAACTGAACTCTATTTTTGTCAGTTTGCCTATCAGTCATGATGGAGAGCCTCACCTAGGGTAAGCCACAGATTTGTCTTCAAATTATTTTTTAAAATGGTCTCAGGTTCCTGGGGTGGAGAACTATGTGCAAATTTTTAATATCAGTCTATAGTTTCAACTTGAATCTCAGTGACTTCTGGGCAGGCAAAAAGTGACAGAAAGCCATTCTGCAGAGTAGACCAGCACTGTCCAATAGAACTTTTGTGATGATGGAAATGTTTTTTATCAGAGTAGTACAACATGGCTACTGAGCACATGAAATGTGGCTAATGCAACTCAGTAACTGGCTTTGAATTTTTATTTAATTTAAATTAATTTAAATTTAAATAGCTACATTTGCCCCAGTGGAGTCTTGGCACAGTTTACGTACTTGTAGCTACAGTACTTAACAGCAGAGCCCTATACCATGCCCCGAATTTCTAGGTGACTATGAAAGAGAAAATACTGGAGAAGTATTACCTACCTGTTTCTCCACAGGCCTGTGTGTGAATTCCCAGCCTTACTTTATGTTTCTGAGTTTGCTTTCCGAATACTGCTGAGAATATCTCAAAATCTCCAAGACTGCATCAATGACTACAAGTCAGGGTATCTAACTCCTACTGGGATCCTCACTGACATTTGGACACCTTTTGATCCTTCTCATGTGACACTCTTGCCCTGGCCACAGCTGCTGTCCTAAATCGTCTCCACATTCAAGGCTCCTTACTCCTACTCATTCTCCCTCATGCTCAGAAAACACACTAATACCTCATTCACGAAGGAGCCCAAGGCCTGTGATATTATCTCTGTCAGGACTCACATCACCACCACTAGCATCAATTTCTTCCTGTCAACAAAGATGCCCACACTTTTCAAAAGCTCCTCCCAACTTGACATCTCATTTACCCCTTTCTACCTCATCTGGTCTCCTCTACCTTTCTCTTTTTGCATCTTCAGTCTTCATCTACTCACTGACTCCTCCACTTCCTACAGACAAACAACTCTTTCAGGTTCTCCCGGCTAATCACACTTAACACTGCCATAATTGCCATGGTTTGCCTATTGTTTCCCCTGACATTCTAGGTTCTACCTCAATTACTTCTCTAACCACTGACCTGACAATCACCTAATCAAAGGTACTTTTATATTTGGTTCTTCCTGTAGCTCTTTAATTGCTCATTCTTATTGGGTATTCTCCATCATTCCATTCCCTGAAATTGGGCATTATTTAAGATTCAAGATAATCAATTTACAGCCCACAGGCCAAGTCTAGTCTGTCGACTGTTTTTGTATGGCACAAGAACTAAAAATTTTCTTTTTTATGTTTTAAAATATTTAACATTAAAAATTCAAAAGTAGATTAATATTTCATGGCCTGTGAAAATATTATAAAATTTAAATTTCATTGTCCATAAAGTGTTATTATTAATAGAACACAAACCACAGTCATTCATTTGCATATTATCCATGACTGCTTTCACACAACAATGACGGAGCTGAATAGTCGCAACAGAGACTATATAACCTGCAAAGCTGAAAATATTTATTATATGGTCCCTTACAAAAAAAATTGTTGACCTCCATATAAGATGGTTCTCAATTTTCTTTTTTTTAAACCTTCTTTCTTAATCATCATATTTGCTTCCCATCACTTTTATACAGTCAGGCAAGAATTAACAATTGTTGAATCCCATTATACGTCAGGCAATATGCCAGGTATCTCGTAGCCATCATTGTATGTAGTCCTCACTACTAAATGAGGTCACTATCCAGCTATAAAATCAGCTTAAATAATTTAAACAACTCACTGAAATTACTGCCTTATGTTAGCTAGGAATTTGTGAAGCACACATTCCCGCTCATTGCAGGGAGTCAGCAAATGTGCACTCAGGCTCACTTGCTAGTCCCTTTGACCCAGCACTGTTCGCTACATCCCAACTCTGACATTTCCTTCCCTATAATACTTTCTTCCTTTCCATTTCCTTTGTCATTAGTTTAGTTCAGAAAATAGCTGCCGCTTGCCTGAATTAGTACAGGTTCTCCATTTTACTAACTTTATTATCTTCTGCCTTCCATTTCCCCTGAATTTTATTTTCACTAATCGCTCCAAAAAAACACTAGCTAAACTATCTCACTGACAGATCTTCCGCAAGGATTTAGCAAAATGCTTCTCAAGTTCTGATCTTGCCACTCCTCTGGTCAAAAGCCCTCCATGGATGCTCACTGCCTAGAGAATAACTTCTCTATTTCTTTGCTTGTTATTTAAGCATATTTATAATTTTGTGGATCCTAAAATGAATAAACCTGGTCTGCACTGCTCATTGTTCCTCTTCTTTCTTCCTCCTGGAATTACTTTCCCTTTATTTAAATATGAGTACTTGAAACAAAAGTTGGAGTTTTTATTCTCCTCTCTCTGAGCCACTTTTTCATTCCTGTTATTTTTTATACTAAGTGTGTTGCATGAGGATTGTCAGCATGTATGTCTAATCTCTATAACTCTACTGTAATCTCCTTGAAGGCATGGGGCCATCTTATTCTCTTTGTACAAAATTACTCACAATGTCCAACACTTGCTGTATGAGGTCGGTTTGTTAGTTGCCATTGCAATAGCTGTGCTCTCCCCTTCTTTCCGGCCAGCAGAGGCCCCATGTTGGTTTCCATAGTGAAGGTGTCCCCCCACTCTCAGCCCCTTTCTGTAGTGGCTTAGTGGATTAATCTAAAGCAGTTAAGGTAACTGGCCTACTGAAATGGAAACAGAACCTTCAGAGAAAATTTTCCTACTGAAAATTTTTCTATTGAATCAATCAATCCTATTATAGTCTTATTTCTAGACTTTTTATTAAGGGATAATAGAAATTCATTACTCTTTAAGCGGCATTTAGTTGGGTCTTCCATTTTTTCCAGTCTTCTAACTGATTCAGTTGTTAATAAATATTTACTGAAATTTAAACATATGAGTACACATTTAAAAATACATACATTTATATTGGATGTATGTTCTGTACTAGCTGTGCCATGTATTTTTATTACTTTGCATTATTACTTAAAATTGTATTTGGTTATGCCTTTGGAAGCACTGTGATGGAGGAAACTCTTCTTTTATGTATTTTCTCGGTCTTAACCACATTACAGCTGTCTAATATCTGCTCATTAACTGAATGTACTAATAAACGTTGGGTGAGGGGTAAAGATAGGTCGCTAGCAAGAGGGAGGGAAGAATTCCTTTCAAATTTCTTCTTAGGGTTCTATAAGCAGAAAAAATGTAACGAAACGATGATCACTCAGAAATGAAAGAAAAAGAGAAAGAGACAGAGGGGGAAAAACATTTTGTATGCAAATGATGAATAGGTTGCAGAGGTCAGTTGCTTGATACTGATGCAGCTTCAGAAATAAAAGCAGATGGTAGAGCTTTTGCTTTTTTCTCTTGGCCACAAAACTCCTGCTAATTGAAGTAGCAACTGAACAAGCTGCTCTTTCACTCCCCCTGTGATATTTATGTTTCACTTAGGTTCTGACTTTCATATTAAATTCTGCCACACCTCCTGCTTACTCCTTGCTTCAGGCATCTAAGCCATCTCCTGCTTTTACTATGGTTGGACTTCTCTCTTCACGTGACTTCTTGAAAATGAACAAATGAATAAACTACCACCACCTCTAAGAGTATCTGCCAAGATTGAATAAGGTTTGAGTAAAAGTGACATCTCCAGAATCAGAAATGGCATTCTCCTGCAAACTAGATGCCAGACTTGAGAGAAACAAAATGAAATGGGAAGGTCATCTTTAAGGGTCTATTCTTAACTGTGAAATACCCTTACAGCCAATCAGACCAGTTGTTTTTCCTCTTAATTTCTTTGTTTGGTTTATGAATCTTGAACCATGGAAGGGAATTAAAATGACTGACAGCAATTCTACTGTCTATCTTAGACTGCACTGTCTAGAACTTTCTCATAGCCATTCCCATAAGACTGTATTTTCTTTTTCATGTTGCAATTCAGACATGTATTTCCAGAAATGGAAACATTAAAAGTACTGAGAAATTTGCCAACCCAGCTTGCCCACATATTTATATCTGTTTCAGGATACAGTATTATATTTACCAAGATTAAATGATCTGCTGTCAAAACTAAATGAAAATTAAGGTGTACCAAATCACACTTTAGATACGTAAGCACCAATTTTTTTTCAAAATGCAAATAACATATTAAAATACTTATATTTACAGGGTTATATTGTACACAATGGAAACAATCTGAAATACTGGGCATTTCAGAGACAGCCAAGTACGAAGTTCCTAAGTGTGGAAGAGAATGCTGTATGCTGAATACCTAATTCAGTAGAGACGGGTTCAAGCTCCACATCTGCCACTCATCATCACTGTTCTTATATAATCCCTTAACAAGCTACCTGTAACAGTGCCTGCTCTTTCTCCTTCATTTATGATGAACAAATAAAACAAGTATGTGAAAACATTATGCAAACCATAACATGATATATAAATAAATGCAAGAAACTTTGAATGTTGACATCTTTCAATAATCAAGGACTTTAATTTCTGCTCTCAGAATCTATTTTTCTTGCTAGAACCACAGAATCTTAGAAGTATAAGGAAATTTAAAAAGTATATAGTCAAACTTCTTTGTTTTACAGATCAAAAACATAAACCCAGAAAATTTTAATGACTTACCCAAGGTTAAAAATAAAAAATAAAAAAAAAATTAAGAAAGAATTATAGATTATAATTTAGCTTTCCTAACTCTTAGTTTATCATTCTTCCTACTAATGAGATCCACTGTGATTAAATATAGAAGTGCTTAACTGAATTTACTGCTTTAAAAGTAATTTTATATTTTATATGGAATTTTTTAATCCTAAGGCATATTTTGAAACTAAAATCCCATTTTGCTTTTTTTTATGTCCTGAAAGGGTGACAGGGCAGATATTACGTTCATTTGAAAGTGAGAATTTTCAGGACAGAGAGATGGGTAGCAGAGCCAGGCATGGAATCAACATTTTGTACTTAACCTGGTGTGTTCCTTCCACTTTTCAGTAATTCTCATCATATTTTGACTAAAAGGGATTCTGTGTCTTTTAATTGTGCTACATAGTATATATTTCGAAAAGTAGGACAAAGTCAAATTAATTTTGCTGGGAGAGTCTTGCAATACCCTTTGCGATGTCTGGAGATACCCAAGGGGCTCTCAAAACTAGGATGAAGAACGCTTATACTAGATTATTCCATCTCCCAGAGTAATTTGTCTCATAATAACAATCATAATTACCTTCTTCAGGATCCAAACCCTAGCCTCTTTACCGTGCAAACTATTCACTGCAGGTAGAAAACCCATGGTAGAATATTCTCAACAACACGTGCCAGAAACAGACTTTCATTCTCCACACCCGTTATGGAAAAAGCACAAGTGGAGCCAACTTCCAAGCTCTTATATGAATATAGAAGCCTATTTCATTTTCATCAAAATTACTTACTGCAGAAAAGCCTATTTAAGTGAAACATTCATTGCTAATGACATGAGCAAACAGTGTAAATACATCCTGGACCTGCTCAAATCAGCATTTTTAAGTATTCAATATATCCACAAAGTCCCAGGCAACGCTTTGGTGCCCACTTGAGCTCCTTGCACTAATCCTCTCTCCCCTCTACTTTCACCTTTCCCCAGTGGCGATGCTCAGTCAGGGAAGGATCTCACAAATAATTCTTCTAATGCCAGCTCCAGTGTCCTTTTCACTTAAAACCTTATCTTTTATTATTCAATAAAAGGATTTGCTCTCTGTAAAAATGATTTCAGTGTTGGTGAACAAGTTGCAGCAGGATCAGGTGCTTCTGTGCTCAGGGTGTCTGCTTATGTCACGTGTGGAGGGTGAAGCTGAGGGGAGTAAGGAGGGAAGGAAAAGGTGAAGACGAAGTCTTGTCTTTGATCTGGAAGTCATTCTGGTAAGTTCCTAATAACTTTACATAATGGTACATGCAAGTCTAGATGAACATATTCTTTCCAAAATGACAAGAAGGAAAAGTTTCCTAATTTTCTAATAGCTTGGCTACTAATAAAACTTCGGTCACCAAGAAGCCACAGATAAAGTCTGGATAAAATGCTTTGCATCTTCTGGATCGTAATCTGCCAAAATCTATTAATATTCATTTGGGGATATTAATTCTGCAGGGAGCATCAAAATAAATTCTGTTCCAACTCAACAGAAGAAAAATATTTCTGGGAACCAACAGTGCAACCAAGCAAGAGGATCCCATAACCTCAGTTATCACATCACACTAGACTAACTGTGGCATCTTCTAAGATCTACAGCTAGAAACACCAAAAATAAATTTCCTGTACTTCCACCTGGGGCTCTATTTTCCTCCTACCCAAGAAAAGGTTTCTTCTTACTTGACTTCCAAGTAAATCAAAAGGTCTTCCTGGGGCATGGCAAGAGGTTAACTAAGTGTAGAAGAGCCCTGAGATTTTGTCTCACTTTGCCTGATTCCCTTATGGATATACATCCGCAGACGGAGAAAACTAGGAGTGGGATTTATTTTGCATGATTCACACAGACAGCCAAAGCAAAATGTCAACCAATGAATCTTTGCTTCCAGGTTGTCTGGGAATAGGACCTGGGAAAGCCTTCTAACTCTACTGGAAATGGGGAGAGTGGACTTTTCTCAACTAACTCAAAAATGCTGACGGAAAATGGCAGGTTACTGCTTAAGCACAGATGTCACTTTATTATGTCAACTTGGAAAGGATCATCACAATCTGGCAAGTGCACGTTTTCTCACATTATGAGTATATATGAGCAGGTGCTATGCTTTACTGGGACTATGTATTGTTTTTATATATTTATAATTTTTTTGTTCAAATCATAAGAGGAAAAAGATCCTCAAATATATATTGAAAAAAGACTGGCTTAAATTTAATGGAGAATAAAAAGGGTTAATAAATGTTTTATTAAAAATCAGGAAAAAAAATTTAATTCTTATTCCCAGGGGCATTTTTGGTACACATGCTCTAAACTTCTACTAAACACAGAAGAGAAAAAACAGTAGTAAGGACAAATCTAGAAAATATTTTCTAAAATAGATCTTCCAGTGGCTCCTTCTACAGCCACAATGTACTCTGTTGTCATTTGTACATTGCCCTGTTTGGCAACAGACTTTGTTATTCCCATTGTCACTATGGAAGGCTGCCAGAGCTACTCAAAGTAGGCTGTCATTGGAGGGCTATGCCTATACATAAAATAATACTTCCCAGTCTGCAGGGGCCACTCTGGGTTCCGATGGCTAGCTTTAAAAAGCCATAATTTTGTCTGTAGGATTGGTGGCTCCCTTGTTCTGCCAAAAGATTGAGATCAGACATGGTTACAAAACTAACTCCATTATAAGGAGTTGCAGCTTGGAAACAAGCAATACATAGCAGTTCTAGTTATACTACTAGGCTAGTAGATATTTTGATTAGTAGATATTTTGTCTCTGAGCCCTACTGATTATCCTCCAAAAGTTGTCACATATAGTAAGCCTGGGATGCACAGCAATGTGCCAAGTTCTGGAACATAAAGAAGTATAATACACTGTCATTGTTTCAGAAAATTCTAAGACCTACTTAGGGAAAAACTATAGTCAACAAAATAAAGAAAATAAAATCGCAAGAGTGAATGTTAAATATAGTGTTATGCTTGCTATAGAAGCTTCTGACAGAGGCAGACAACCTGATATATACAGTAGCTTGAAAAGCTTGACTTTTAGTAAGTTCTAATAAGTGTAGCTATAATAATAATTATTATATTATTGTATATTATATATTTATAAGAATAAATTATAAATGCAATAATTTTATTACTGAAAAGTCATTTTCCCTAACGGACTTACCATAATATTACAGATTGAAAGAATTACTATAAATTTTTAGATTAAAAATCTAAATTAGACACTTTATAAAAGGTCTCAGAACTAGTAAGTTAGAAGAGTTTGGATTTGAATCTGTGCCTGAAGATCCCAAAGCCCACGCTAGATCATCATGACTAGAGAGAAAAAGGAAGGATTTATGTAGGAAGTGGCACTTGAACTCATTCTCAAGAATTGTCAGGATTTGCTTGGTTGGAAGCAGGATAGCAGGACTTTCAGGTGAAGATTTCAATAGAACCAACGGCAGCAAGGCAGAGATTAGTATGGCATATGATGCCCACGAGGAGATAGGGTGACTAGAGGGTTGGGGGGAGGAGGGGTAAAGAGAGAGCCAGGTTTCAGTGACATAGGGTCCAAAATCTCCAAAGCGATTTTTACAGCTGGATTTAAGCTTGGAGACGGGATGCTAAGAGTATGCACAACCACTTATGGTCTCAAGCCTGATGGATTTAGTTTTCTGAAACCAAATCTGACTACAGTTTTGCTTTGTTAGAATATATGAGAGTACATCAAACTTATTGTACGCCTGTCCCTAAGGAGTGAAGACAGATGATAAATAAGATAAATACTAAAATAGACAGTTTGATAGATGTTGATTAAGTTTAAAGAAGACAATAAGAATTTTATACAGTGTCCAGGAAAGGGCTTATTGAAAAAGTGACAGTTGAACGAAGGACTCTTTGTTCTTTAGTCTTACTGCATTGCTGGCTTCCCTCCCCCACAACATGGTTTGGGATTATCACAAGCAATAATCTCACACTTCCTCTAAGAGTTATTTTTTTTCCCTTTAGGCTTACATGGTTTATTTACAAAAGCATATGCATATAACTTTCAACTTATCTTGATCTTTATATTTAAGTTTATATGCTGCTTTTATACCTTTTCAGACGAAATTCTTTATTTGCTTTTGATGTAAGAAGTTCAAAGTCCACCCATTCTGGCAAAGGGGAAAAAAATGAATCCATAACAGCTTTAACATGATTCCATTTTACTTTTGGTCTTCATCAAGGATGCTCTCTCCAGTTTATTAGATTTTTTTTTTTTTTACAGAAATATTCACATAAATTTTAGGCAATTTAAACTCAGAGAAGATCAACAAATTTCTAAATTTTCTGACTCTTCTGGATTTTTTACCTATTCTTCCATAGAATTCTTGAATTTGGTTTCCAGAACACCATAGAAGATTATTACATCACTTAAAGAATCTAGGAAATTCAAAGAATGCCAATCCCTATTATTCAGACAAAGTAGTAGTTTATCTTAAATGCAGCCATATGTCTTAATGGTCCTCTGATTAAAGATTAGATATATAATTATCTGTGTCATGGTAAATGGAATATTAGATCTTTTCTTTACTTCTCTGTTTTCATTTATTCTTCCCTATTTTTTCTAATTAGTTTATTTAAAAAGAAGAATTTAGGCATGAATGAGTAGAGATATACTTCTTATGTCTTTTAAAAATGAAAATTTATTCAATCCTTCAATGACATGAAACATTTAACAAGGTTTATTTTAGTGTAACATAAAAATTCACCATATCATTTTAATTGGGGTAAGTGACATTTGTTCTTTCCAGTAGTAGGTGGGAAAGATAGAAAAACAGTATGTGTTTCACAAGAATCTAATAGGAAAAGAATGAGGTTGTGCATTTTGTCCAAGACTCCCACTCCATGGAAACAACAAATTGTCTGTACAACTTGTTCTGGACTTTTTATTTTAAAAATCAATTATTTTAAGTGTAGTTGTAAGTAGATGAAATAGGGAAGATAGCATAAAGACAAAAAACAGCTTCATATTACTGTGGTCTTAGAATATAAAAATAATGAAAATTTTCCTGTGAATTTCTGAAAACTTATGTAAAAAATGATCATCCATCAGCATCAGATTTGGTGGTTTCCTGCCCATAAGGCAGACACACCTACTACTCAAGTCTGTGTTGTCAAAATACTTAGAAATAATCATGAGATGATATAATAAAACATCAGCTCTTTCTAAGCACTGTTAAATGTTTAGAGTTGGATCATATCCACTGGTGATTCTTTTAGTTGAGTCTCTCTAGAGACTCAGCCTTCAATGCGATGGCTTAATGTTATACGTATCCATCACTATAGTGATACTAACAACTTTTTAAGGTATGCTATGCTATAGCTATGAACACAATTTTCATGAACAAGGATCCAAGAACCAGACTTCCCAGGTTCAAATCTCAACTCTCCCATTTAATAACGCTATGATCCTCGGCAAATTGCTTGACCTATATGTGCCTTAAATTTATCACTTGTAAGGATGATACTAGTGCTTACAAAATATTAGCACTGTGCCTAGCAATAGCAGGTCCTACTTATGGCCTATCACTGTTATTATTTCTAAGGTCTAAATATCATGAGACGTGTGCTTTAAACAGTTGCAATAAAAGAAGAATCAGATACCACACATATCCTTCATTTTCCTTGGTTGAAACTTTTTTAATTAAACGTATGCCTACTGCTGAAGTTTCGAGTTGTACAGATTATCCAACCAGATAAACTGAGGCATCATTTACTAAAACGGTGAAGAATGAAGGAGGGGGAGGTATGGGGAGGTGTGGAGGGAAATACTAAGAGTTAAGTTTAGAACACATTAAGGTTGAGATGCTTGTGAGATATTCAAGTGAAAATGTTAAATGCAATTTTGTTTGTGAAAATATTAACATGGGAAGTCTGGGCTGTTGATAGACATATCAGTGTCATCAGCATAAGGATGGTATTTAAGGGCATGGGAATGGATAAGATTAGTTAGACAAGGGATTTTAAATCAGGAAAATTCTGGGATGAAGTCTTGAGTAACTTCATTTAGGAGACAGGTAGAGCAGCAGAGTTGGTGAAGACACCTGGGAAGAGAAGTCACAGAGGAAGGAGGACAATTGGGTGTGTTTAGTGTCATGGGTGGACAATACTTCTAGAAAGGGGAAATCATCGAACATCTAACCCTGATGAGAGATTGAGTAAGATGATAAGTGAAAAATATTTAATGGATTTGACAAAATGAAGATTACTGGTGCTTGTGCTTACAAGGGAGTCAAGTTAGAATGGCTCTAATACAGAACGCGGGTGAATAATTGACATCAGGTTGTATTCATAATCAAAAACTTTCGTGGAGCTTGGCTGTGAAGGAGAGCCAAGAAACAGTGCGTAAAGTGGATGTTAGGTCAAGAGAAATGATTTTTGCTTTGTTTGCTTTTAAGATTGGTACAATCCAATAAATAATGTTGAAGATTCAATGGGGAAGTGGGAAATACTGGAAACACTGAGTCCTTGAGTCAATAAGCAGGAAAAGTCAGAAAAAAATACTTCCAAAGTACAATTTATAAGAACAAGGACGTGGAGATGGTGGGAGGATGGGAGAATCTTCTATTGTCTTTTAGCTTCGTCTTCACATATGGTCTTCAGTTGTACAGAAAGTATGCAGCATGAAGTGGTCATTTGTGCATTTTTGTGAGGACAGCCAATGTTCTATAGCTGTTTGTCTGTTAGCCTGAGTCTCAGTCACTGCCTGGTAACTAAGTGATGTCATGTTACAGAGCAGAAACGGAATGGCACAGAGAATTAGGGTTCCAGGGTCCTAGTCTAAGATGCGTCTCTAAATCAATATGTGATCTCGGCCTAGAAATTTAAAACCTTTGAACCTCAGCTTTTTATTTTGTAGAAGGAGAGTGATAGAGATCATTTAGAATGACTCCAAAATGATTGATGCTGCTACTTATTATAGAACTTAAGGTCATCAAAAGTATAACTACTTCACATTCAAAATGGTTCCACATATACAGTCGGTATTTGTGTTCATAGACTAAATATGCAAAACTGTCTAGGATTTAAATATGCCCTTTATAAAATCTGTCCTCAGTTATCTGTGGGGATGTTTTCTATTTCTCATAGTTTGTCATCTGGAAATTTAAAAATAATTTTATTACTTGAGTGTCTAATTGCAAAAATGTGCCTGGGGCATAAAATTTAGAATTAAAAATAAAAGTCTACTTGAATTTTTTGGTACTATGGAGAGAATGCTTTGAGGAGAAAACAATACTGCTACCCACAACATGTTCATCAGGGATTTTCCACCTCCTCCTCCTTCATTGCTTTTGTGACTTTAAGTGTGCTTTATAAATTTCTGTCCAATGACAACACAATCAAAGATGTGCCATGAATCTTCTCTTTCTTCTCTGATAAAAATCTTTAGTTTTAGCTAGCTAAAAGTGTAGTAAAAGACATTTAATTTTAGCCATGGGGTATTCATTTTCTGTCACAGGAAAAATAAATATACATAAAAGTAATAAGATCTCATAGAACACAGTGTGGGACAGAGATGTCTGACTTTAATTTTCTGAAATGCAAGGGGATGCAATTAACTCTCTGGTTGTGATTAGCATGTTGGGAGCTGAGTCCCTTCAGCAAATTACAGCACCCACAGCACCCATAACACTGTCATATACGCAATATTATTTATCTATCTTCTGATTTACAGCCCTGCGGACCAGTCATGGGACTTATGGATTAATAATAAATTGAGCCAACATCAAGATGCAGCTCTGCTTCTAATTACATGCCTGCCTTGTTTGACTTTTTTAACATAGGCATTTGCCAGGGCTAGGGTAATGTACGTACCTAAGGAGCAATATTTAAGGGCATACCAAAAACTCAGTAATGAAGGTAAATATTTAATGCAGAATCTTAAAAATCAAAACTAATCATTTAAAAATAAAAACGTATTCATGATGAACAAAATATTGAAATTTTAAATAAAGACGGGATTAATAACAGTGCTGTCCTGAGTTACACTGGAGCTCAAGACAAAAGGAAAATTCAGTAATACTGATGCTGTCTTTATTTAAAATCTTGATATTTTGTGCATCATAGGCTTTTGTTCATTATTTTGATTTTTAAATATTGCACGAAAATATAACTTATTTTGATTACTGTGTTTTGGTGGCCCCTTAAATCTTATGTCCAGGTAAGTGTCTCACCTTGGTCCTAGCATTTTTAACACCAAAATAGTTGGCATACAGGAAGCACTGTGCCCAATTTGTTCCTATGGCCATGGCAGAAGCATAGTTTTCTTTTGGAAGCCTTTTACCCCACCAAGTCCTCTTCCTTTATCAACCTAAGTGCCCATCAATCCATGAGGGGAATAATAAAATGTGGTATATGTATACCATGGAGTACTACTCAGCCATTAAAAAAAAGTAATTAATATCTTTTGTAACAATCTAGGTGGAAGTGGAGACCACTCTTCCAAGTGAAGTATTGCAAGAATGGAAAAGTAAACACCCCATGTACTCACTATTAAATTGGAACTAACCAAAAAGCACTCATGTGCATAATGGGAAATAAAACACAACAAAATAAACAGGTGAGGGGCGAGGGGGGAGGGGCATGGGTGAAATCACACCTAATAGGTACAATGTACACTATCTGGGAGATGGGCACACTTACAACTTTGTCTCAAGCAGTACAAAAGCAATCCATGCAGCCAAAACATTTGCACCCACATAATATTCTGAAATTTAACAACATCATTTATATAAAACAAAAAAGACAGAAAATAAAAAAAAATCTGACTTATTCCAGAAACCTCATGTTACATTTGTAATAATATTAATAAAGATAGATATTAAAATTTGTAAGAAAGGGTTTATATGCTATCCTAGAAAAATCCATCAGCATGGACCTTAACACCTCAGAACAACCAAAATATCCACTTCTTTAGGAGAGAGAAAGAGTATTTGAAAAGGAAATAAATTCTGTATATTATGTTCAAAATCAGGAAACAGCTGTAATGAAGGCAGTTGCAAAGAAGTAAAGTTTTTCCAACTGGGGCGAGTCAGTGAATCTCTCTATGCGCATATCTGACAAATGTAGATAGATAATAGCTTTTGCCCACTTAGCTCTTAGATCATGAAAGGAATGAATCATTACAGTCAAAGAAAAATAATTCATAAGGAGGCTGTAGCCAACCTTAAAAGGCAAGTAAACAAATTCTGAGCTCAGATATCTGAGATCCACCTCTATCCTCCTCTAATTTTGTGAACCACTCTCCTTCTCAGCAAGACTATAAACTCCATGAAGGTAAAAACCACTTCATGTTTGCTGATCTTTGTACCCTCAGCATATTAGGATACATGTGAACTTAACTACCCCATACTCTCCACAAAGAGAGAATTACTTCAGTGTAGGTGGATGGGTATAATTGCCAACCCTGAACAGTGACATGCGAAAGCATATGGCAGGAAAAATAGGCTATATTAGTGTTAGGACACCCGTGCCAATCTTTCTGCCTTGAAATTGGCAAGAGCAAACCTCCTCAAGAAAAGGCCACTCAGGGCTAGGAACATTCCTTACTTTTTGGCCATCCCTCTTCTCTACTCCTTCCCCAGAAGATAGGTCCTAAAACACAGTATTGACATCCTCAACCTCCTAATGTTTTAAATGCACATTAAAAAAAATGCAAACATTAAGGCCTTGTTTACATTATCCCTTATTCATAAAGCCTATTAGATGTACATTGTATGACATCCTACTAAGCTTGATTACATACCATCTTGTATTGCTCACTGAAGCATATACGTTAACTGTGTGTGAACTAAAAAAAAAAGGTATACCTTCATCAAGATCTACATTTTAGATCTTTAGGATGACGTCTACAACCGTCATGTAGCAAGCAGAATGGACAACCTCTCAAATAGCCATGCTAATATGGCTGCATTCTTCTACTTTGACCCTGAACTAATTAAAGTAAATGGAAATTCTGCTATTTTTTCTGGTCCTATACAAATTTAGGAAGCAACCCTGTCCTGGGAAAGGTCAACCTGAAATCAAATACAAATATATATCTCAAAAAAGAGTTCTGTTTACATCCAGGATTTCCTTTGTTTTTGTTTTTTAAAAACAAAACATCAGAAACACCACTTGGTCTCTATTGAAAATGCATTTTGCTCATACATACCTCTGTGGGTGTTGGGATATTGGTAGTGAGATTTAGAAAAGTCACATATTGAGCAGGTGAGCAGGGGGAAATTACATAGCTACAGATATTCTGTGAATTCCCTAAATCTACTATCTATCCTGCTTACGGCTTTTTTCAATTGAAATAAACATCTTGCCATAAATGAAACAGAGAATTTCACTAATTTCCATTCACCAATGATAGCATAAGCCCCCCATGGGTTAGTAAGTCTGAGAGACGTGTGAACAAACATGCTAATAAGCAAGTAAAGTGTATCATAAAATATACTGTGTTCATTTATTGTGACAACTGGGGTGTAATTATACCAGGAAATGTACTGCACTTTAGTCGGTGCAAGTAATAAAATCTGAACACCAGGAGACCTTTCTCTACTCTGTGCTATTAAACTACTTTTGAGAAGAAGGTGAACAATCTAAAAATATAGGAGGAATGTTCACTTTTGTAAATTAGCAAAGTGGGGGCTAGTCAGATTCTCTTGTAGTCTAATAAATAAAACCTCTCTGTTCTTTCCTCATTAGTTGTGGATATAGCACCAAAGAACATTTTCCTCAATTCCTGGGTAATTATAATGGCTAAATTTGTGTGGATTACTTATGCTATTCATCTCCCTTTCTCACTCCAATTAAGGAAATGGGGAGTTGGAAACGACTTCATTGTATTGGGAATGCCTCTACAAAGCTGCAAATAAAAAAAGTAGAAAAAAAAAACTTGTAGAAAGATAAGGAAACAAAGGGACCCTCAAGTGTTAATGCAGGTCACTAAGAAAAGTGAAAGGAACATGTAATTTCAGATTAGGAAACCTTGGGCTTCCCAGAGTGAACTGCTATTTGAGAAAGTGTAGTTAATTGAATTTTATGACACTTTTTATGAAAATTAAAATGCATATCTTTTACTGCCCTAATAGTTTTATTGCTACTGTGAGATTTATGTGCAGTGATACACCAAAAACCATATGCAACAATTCACTACAGAGCACCACAGTGGATTACTACGGTTTCCTTTTGTGCTTTGGCAGTCGACAATCCAGATCATAATTATAGGATTGGAGCCACCTGCCAGCTCAATGAACAGAACCACGTGACTCCACAAAAAATAGAAGCAATTCTAACATTAAAGAAAAAAAAGTGTTAAATCAAAGGATCTTTCAGGGTCAGCCTGTGGAAAGCTGGGCATTTATTTTTTCCTTAGCACCAAATGACTGATTCTTACATTGTTACTGGCCCAGAAAGAAGCAGGTTTGCCAAGCCCTTCCTGGTTAAACTTGCTGGAATGAATGAAATGCCTGTATTTCACATTGCTTGGGAGAGGGCTGGGGAATTCAGACCTTTTATGGTCTGATTCACAGTAAATCTTAGATTTTAGAGTGTATTCCTCCAATGCATAGAAGCAAAAATTGGCCTCAGTTGGATAAAACTATTGCCTTGGCATACATTTAGCCTGCTAAACTACTGGAAATTACCAAAAATCAATGTGACAAGGAAATACTGACATCAAGAAAATGAATCTATACATAATTTTTCAAATTAGGAATTCCAATTTACTGAACAAGTTAATCCACAAGAATGTAATATTTCTCTCCGAATTTCTCTAACATTCACTTTCTAAAAGAAGGCTTCCTTCAGTTTCTTAAGTCCACTTAGTCACTCCTTCCTCTGCCCTCCTTATATGTGCTTCTATTAGAGCAGTGCTTCTTACACTTCTGTGTGCATATGAATCATCCGGGTTCTTGTCAAATGCAAATTCAGAGTCAGTAGGTGTGTAGAGGAGGGAAGGTCCGTGAGTTTGCATTTCTCACAAGCATGCATGCACTGCTGCTGCTGCTGGTCCTCCGACCACATTTTGAAAAGCAAGGTATTAAAGCACTTCTTAAATTGTCCTATAGTCATCTGTGCACACCAGTCATTTCCCCATATCTATGAGCTCCTTGAAAGCAAAGTCCATAGCAGCATCTCAATAGATACCAATTACAGAATGCCTACCAGTTGCAGGTACAGTGAGGATCTTACTATTCATTATCTTTAATTCTCAAAACAATCCTGCAAGATCTGTAATCATGTCCCCATTTTACAGATGAAGAAGCTGAGCCTCAGATAAGTTAAACAACTTGGCTATGGTCTGTGTTCTTTCCCCTATACCTGAAGCCTGCCCTGTTAACCAATTAAGGTCTACCCTACTCCCCTCTCTTGCTTCCACTTAACTAGCCCGCCACTGTGCTTTTCCTCTCTTTTGAATGCACGCACAGCAATGGTTTGCACCATACTAGTAGCACATACATTGCTAGTTATGTTATTAACAATATGTTTATTTCATCCTACAAATGTTTACTGAGTAAATACTCAGTGCCAGGCATGGTTATAAGCACTTGTGATAGGTTATGGAATGAAATAGACAAAACTCCCTGATATCCTGGGTCTTGGGAATCATTTCCCCAACTAAAATGAAAACTTCTTTGGGAGAGAGACCCAGTCATTTTCTTTCTGTATTCCTCAACATGTTCTGAACATACAATAGTCTCAAATTCAGATAATTTACCATGTAGATGTATTCTTAATATGCAGGAAATTCCTAAGGACAAGGCCTCTCTCTTTTCTAACAAATGACCGTTGGAAGGGGAAAAGATGGGGCCTTCCTGCTGTTTCTCATTTTCCTCCAACAGTGTTTTAGGCCAGAAGCAGAGGTATTAAAGTCACACACAGTGCAAGTATCAGCCGGAGAGATAGAATTCACTAACATTAAATCATAGTAGTTCACAGCACAAAAAAATTATCTGTTCAGAAGTGTAGAAATTACAGGCAGAATAGTCAACTTCATGAAAGGTTATCCTCACTGGCAAAGATGATTTTTTCCCCCTTATACACAAAAACTATAGACTAGAAACCTGCTAACTAGGAAAAAACACCTGCTTATCATTTCACAGTTTTTTGTTCAACAACATTCCAAATTCTCATTATCTTCAACAGAGACTATATGAATTTTCCCGGATTGTTCAGAATGTTCCATATCCTAGTTCACAAAAAAAAAAAAAATCATTTTGAACGTCTACTTGTTCACTGAAAGCATACAAAGGTTTTGTTTTTGAAGCTTGCGTAAAGTTTCATTAGGCGTGTTGGCCACATGTATCAGTAAAGGATTCAGACATCAGTCGAGCAGTTTAGAAGGGAAAATAAGACTAAACTTGCTCTGTATCAGTTCTTCCTCGTTTTTTCAATTTCTTATATTAAAGAAATCTGCGTATATTAATCCATTTTGTATACATTCTAAAACATTTGAAGGAGAAGTGAAGCATGCACATGGCTCCTCTCAATCTAGCTATTTTAATATTGAGAGACTTCATGATAAAATCTGTGGATGGCAGATAATGAAATTTGAAATGAGTCCTAATTCTTACTAATACAAGAACATAGGCACACTTTTTCACTTCAGCTACAGCTTTCATAAAATCATGTTACAATTTTCATTATGCAAGGATTTATGAGAAGAAATAAAATCCTAGCATATAGTAGATGTTCAGTTAGCAGTTTTTCTGCTTATATTAACAATTATACATCTGTAATTATAGTACTGCTTTTGAAATCACCAAAACTGTTTAAGCACCAATAATAATTACGCTTGGCATTTAGCTAAGCAAGTATGCAGGCATGATCCTTATACTGCTAAATATTTTCAAGTTACAAAAAAGTTGAGGTAGATAGATACCTGAAGGGAGCTATAAATAAATAGCTACACAAGCATGAAAGAAACAAATAGCTGAAATCTTTGTCCTGAGTTTCAGGATTAATTCAAAGTTTCCTTTCTGAAAAGAAGAAGGCATCCCATTAATCAGATTTCTTTTTCCCAGTTCTTCCTTTTTATAGAATTTGGCAGGAAAGGACTTTGGCTAAAATATAGTTTAAGATTAGTGTGTGGTGTGACTGAGCTGTAGGCTGCATCCTCGAAGAGCCTTAAACATGAGTAAAAATAGGTCTGAGGGTTGAGGAAAAAGAAGAGAAGGAATATAGTAACAAGGAATCACAGACCCTCAGCTCTACAGACCTTAAAGACATGGCAAAACAAATCCCTCATTTTATAATGAGGAGCCTGAGGCCCACACAACCTAAGTGACTTGCTCAAGGTCACACACTAGAATCCCAGCCAAAGAATCTTTGCATATGGATCTTACATGATTAAAACAAAATTAAGACAGTCTTACTAGATGTGGGACATTTGCTAATGAGATAGAAAATTGTGTCTGGGGAATTCCTAGTAAACTGGGATCACATTTATTTGGCACATAGTAAGCATGTGTGAAGATGAGAAACTATTTAGGTAATTAAAAAGAATGTCATGTGAAGAACAGGTATCTCATATGAATGGCATTTTTGACAGTGGTTCAGTTGACTCAAATTTCTTCCAGGTTAACCTTGTTTACAGATAAGAATAATTCTTTATTTCCCACTCCATATAAATTGCCAGAGTCTTATTTGCAAGAAGCCAAAAAGATAAGAATAGAGAGAGGTACATTTGGGTTTGGTCATTCTCCTCAGATTACAGGAACAATTTTGCCTTGAACTAGATTTTCACAGCATGAATAGTGTGAACAGGAACTTTTCAAACATTCTCAAGATTGCCAGCCAACTGAGGAGGTTGATAATCACAATAAAAATGTGTACTTTCCTTCAAATCACCATGTATGAAACATCCAAAATTGTGCTGAAATCCTCTCATAAATGTAGTCATGATGCTTTACTTATAAAAATTCTTTAGGCAGAACTTCTTTTATTCCATTAAATAAAGTCTTTCATTACCTGGAAAGCATAAAACTAAGAGGATTACTTCAGAGATCATCTGGTCTAATGGTCATCCAATGCGAGGGTATATCAGAATCATTGGGACACTCTTAAAACACAGATTTCTGTGTACCTCCAGAGTTTCTGGCTCAGGAGATCTGGGGTGACACCTGAGACCTGAGAATTTGTATTTCTAACAGATTCATAGGTTATATTGGCAATGCTCACCCAGGAACACAGTTTGGGAACTACTAATGTAGTCCAACTACCCATAACTAGTCTAACTATCTCCTTTTTATTCTGGTAGATAAATTTGAATATTCTTGGAATCTATTTTTTAAGCTTTTTCCCCAACCCTTACAACAAGCAAGCAAGCTCTGTTTCTGATGCTATCACTATATTCACCATCCTATTAAGCTGATTTCAACTATATTCTCCTAAAATACCAAACTAAAGCAAAGTAAGCCTATTACTCCCAGTATAGTTGTATATAAAAATGCTATCTACAACATATTTAACATGGGGAAAAAAATCAAGAATATTTTTAATTCAGTTTATACAACACCAAATGGGTATCTGACTGTCCTGTAGCTTTTGCAAAGGGAACACTTAGAGAATTCTTCAAGGACACTGTGGTCTATAGCAGGGCACACAGTGATACACTATTAGAAGAGAAATGGTATCATTTTCTAAAGAGGACTTACGCTATTGCCAGAAAAGTCCCCCAATATTGTAAAATCTTAAAGCTTACGAAAAAAGATCACATAAGTAATGTAGCATTTCACCATTACATGACGATTCCTATAAATATTATCTAATTAATGAGAAAAAAAGTAAAGTGAACAAAAATAGTTATCTTGAAAAGACAAGAGGTCCTAGCATTTGTCAAATTAATATGATCATGTACATAGCAGAACTTCAGTAAAATGTGAAGAGAATAGAAATGATATTGCCAAATCCATCATCTCCTATGGTATGTGTACATGAACATGAACATACACACATGTAAACATACACACATACAACCTTTCTCCAGATACACATGTACACTTTTACCCAAAGCACTTTCTATGTAAGACTCTAATTTCACCGGGTCTTTATTATGAGGAAAAGATAATGAAAAATGCATTTATAGTAATGCAATAAAACATAATATACTCCTGCCAGATGTTATATGATCTGTACATATTTTTAAAAGAACTGTAGAAATGGGCAAGGATAAATGCACACACACACACACACAATTAGTTAATAGAGGCTTTAAGATACTGATCTTCTAGTATTACTGAGTACTTAATATTTGCTAAGCACTGTGAGAAACAATGCCAAAAATAGAAGAATGAGATATAAAATACAGCTGAGAAATAAACACATGCACACATAAAAAGTCACCTTTAGATAGAAAATATTTGAACTTAAAAGCAGAAGAAATCACTCAGTAACCAAAGACTATCCTATTCTGGATGAACTTGATTTAATCTGGGTCATCTCCATGGGCTGAATCTTTTTAGGAAGCTTGGAAGTAGAGGAGGAAGAGGACAATCCAGATGAGGGAGTCATTTAGCAGAGATGAAAGCATTCACTGACTACACCAATGTGTTTCTATACATACATGTATCAAAGAGTTGATGCCAGAGCATCTGAGGAGTAAAGCATGCTGTACAGGTGTATTTGTTGAGTAAGATTTTGGAGGAAGGAACTTAAATGTTGAATGAAAAGATGCCAGGGAAATGAAAGGCAACAAAACCTATTGACAACATTAGAAAAAGAAATACTAGGGTACCAGGGAGAGGGTGTTCCTGGAGACTTTAAAACCATATGTAAGATTTAGTACTGAAGACCTACTCCTTTTGGCTTTACACTGCCATTGCTTTCAGGAACTCAGCTAAAAAACATTATAATCATCATCATATAGCTTGTAGGCACCGAATTTCAGAAGAGAAGTTGTATTCATGACTCAGGAAGCAGCCTCTCATACTGCACTCCATAGATCAATTTTAGTTTCATGAGATTTAATTCAAAAAAACTTAGGTTTTATCTTTAGCACTTCAACAACACTGAAAATCCTTCCAGGTTTTGATTTACAGAATTATTGTCACTGTCAATAAAAGGAATGTGCCTGACACACCAAAATCCAGTTTAATTACTTCTGTGATGTCTCCTGCGGCAGAGAGGAAATGGTATTTCTCTGACACTTTTCTGTTTTTAATTTAGTAAAATGGAGCACTTTCCCTGAATAGGACCTAGGAGAGCAGATTCATGATTGATGTTGCTGAAGACGGACCCTACAGTTTCAGCAACACGGCTTACTCTGTGCAATGATTGCTTGCATGAATCAGGACCCTCAGTTCTATATTCTTTCAAGTTGGGCATTTAAGTGATCATGAAAGATTTGACATGAAAACATGCATGGGATATTTAGACATTATATCATGACCTGGAGAAGCTTTGCAGACAAATCCAACAGCCCGCTTTTACCTGGCACTGTTCACAATGACAGCATTGCCCTGAGCTGCTGGAATCCAGATGAGGCCTTGAAAGCTTCCAAACAGGAGAACTGCCAAATATCAAAATATACACAGTACCACTCAAGTGAAGAAACCAAGAAAAATGCACTCTTTATTTTCTGCTACATGTTCCATCTGTTTCTCTCCCTAAAGGGTCATATGTTATACATTTATAAGAAGCATTCACACCTACGCAAACGGTTTCCACTGTCTCCTTCAAATGCAGCCTCCTCCTTGTTCACGACCCATTTTTTTTTTTAAATATCCTTCTATAGCAGCTGATCCTTTTATGAAACTTGTTCCATTCTGAAATCATTTCAAGTTAAGAAATGCCTTTGTACCTTCCTATCTCACCAAATCCTGGGGAGATGAAGCCTCACATTCTATAGGATATTCTCTGAGAGATGTGAATTTAGATCGTTAGGGTCATTAAAATCATACAATCCATAATACCTAGAGCTAACAGATCACTCTTGTACTTTATGATGCTGTAGAATGCCACCAGAGAGGTAAAAATGTGTAACAGCACAGAACTGGAGAGAAGACCATAATTCCTGCCCATAAAAGAATTCTATACTTTTTAATTGCTTTAGTAAATCTCATTAAAGACACAGAATGCTTTGTTCAGGGAAGAAAAAAGGATCGCTGGACAAGGTGCATTTTCCTCAAAGTAATATTTCCCCCCTTACAATTTGAATTATTCCTTAATGCAAGCACAACGTTATTTTTACTGTGACCCTTTTCTGGACTCTACATTTTTCCCCAGGGCTTTCTTTTCCTTCCCTACAAATATGAGGGACTCTTGCTCTTTACTCTTAATCTCCTACTGTCTTTTCAAATCCTGGGCTTCAAGCATTTTCTTGTGTTTCTATCGTGTATCCTCCAAAGACCTTCAAAGACCATGCTGCTAACCACTGACTTACATTTTTTTTATCCTTTTTGTTTCAACAACTGTATAAAGGAAAAAATGCAATATAATTAACCTAATGAAACACTTGGTACACATTCACTGATCAACATAATTCTGAATCTTAGCAGCTTATTTTCCATTATATATACTGTGAATCTGATTCAAGCAAAAGAACTTTGGGAAATATTTTGCCTGATTTCATTATCAAATATTAAATTATTATTTTTGAAAAGTTCAGAAAAGCTTTCATAGAAAGATCACAGAAAATTCCCATCTCTCTTTCATAATCAGCACCTTTTTAATAACAGAACTGGAAGCTAATGACAGTATGCCTTTGACAGCTCACTCTGAATTTTTAACTCATCTCGGGAAGTGGCAACTGCACAGTTGAGGGGTAGAGCATGCTTCATATAACATAGTGTTTAAATTTAAATCTAAGAATTAGGAGTCAGAAAAGCATGGAAAAACAATGTGCAGTGTTAAACACCACTCATCACTAACTTCTCTAGAAAATTTTGCAGCTGGGGAATTTCAACAGCATTGACATTGAATCTACCCCTCTTTGGGAGGGACTGTGGGTGCAAAGAAGAACATGGCCTTGAAGATAGACATACGTTCAAATTCTGTTTGTGCCAATTACCAGCCATTTCAACCCAAAGAAATTACTTAAACTATGCATGCTTAACAATCAACAAAATGAAAAGAAACTTACAGAATGGAAGAAAACATTTGCAGACCATTAACGAATGCTGGCAAGGGTGTAGAGAAAGGGGGACACTTGTACACTGTTGTTGGAAATGTAAATTAGCACAGCCACTACAGAAAACAGTATGAAGGTTTCTCAAAAAACTAAAGATAGAATCACATTAGAAAAGAACTTTTTTTTAAAAAAAGAACTACCATATGATCCAGCAATCCCACTGTTGGGTATGCATCCACAAGAAAGGAAGTCAGTATGTCAAAGAGATATCTGCACTCCCATGTTTATTGCAGCACTATTCATATAGCCAAGATATAGAATCAACATTAAGTGTCCATTAGTGGATAAATGGATAAAGAAAATGTGGCATTATATACATAATGGAATATTTTTCAGACATAACAAAGAATGAAATCCTGCTACTAGCAGCAACATGGGTGGAACCGTAGGACATTACATTAAGTGAAATAAGCCAGGCACAAGAAGACAAATACATTTGCATGTTCTCACTCATAGGTGTGAGCTAAGAAAAGTTTGCTCGTATGGAGGTAGCGAACAGAATGGCGAATATCACAGGCTGGAAAGGGTAGTGGGGAGGGGAGGAAGAAGAAGAGGTGGCTTACAGGTCCAAAAAAGCAGTTAGATAGAAGAAATATGATCTAGTGTTCTATAGCACAATAGGGCATCTACAGTTAACAATAATCTATTATATATTTTAAAATAGCTTTAAGAGAAGATCTGGAATTTTCCCAACACAAATAAACAGTAACTTTTAGGTGACGGATATCTAAATTATCCATATTTGATCATTATGCATTGTATGCTTATATCAAAATATTACATGTACCCCATAAATATGTATAACTATCATGTATCCATAAAATATGCTTAAAAGCTATCCATGACTCAATATTCTCATTTTCAAACTGAAAATTAGTATTTTTGAAGAATAAAAAGGTAAGGCAAATAAAATATAAATAGTATGCACAATACTAATTGCATCGCTAGCATTAAAATATGTTGATGTGCTCTACATGAAATTTTTTGTAGTTCTTCTATATATTAGCTAGACATATCCATAGCCACAAAGTATATAAACAACGAAGAGTGATCCGACACTTCCTTCCAAATCCAATCACAATTATATTCTTTTAAAATAAAATATTTCATAAAGCTTAAGCTAATTATGTTTAATCCTATACTTTTTCTTTAAAAGAATACTCATGATAATTTGATTCGATAAATTGGGGGAAGTATTTAACATTTCATTTCCTTCACATATATTCTTGATTAATAAATAGATACTAATTTTTTGTACTTATTTAGCATTATGCAGGGTTCTGATAATTCACCATGATTTTTCTTCATTTTGTTCACAAGGGCTTTCAGTGCATCTTTTTCAGAGAAGTAAAATCCATTTAAAAATTAAACCTAAAGGCCTCAAGTTTCAAAAGTTCTCTCCTCTGATTAAGGCAGTATCCTCACCCTAACTGGATTCTGCACCTGCTATGTTGCTATGGTGGAACGTGAGAAACCTGCACATAATGCACACACAAGAAAAATACCCAGCTAACATTATGGTCATAGATTTTTTTGAAATAATATCTGGTGATAACTAGAATGATTGTCATCCCTTGGGGGTAGTTAGCCACGGTAACTGACAAAAATTCAATACAGCTCTGGTTAATTGAGTTCTGGTGGGATAAAGATAGTAGTATTACAATAATGCAAACATCAAAGGCCACCTCCATATTTACACAAGATCTAAGATAAAGGATGCTAACATAGGAGCCAGATTAGTAGCCCACAGTCAGAGTTTTAATCAAGCCAGAAAAATTAAAGTGTATTAGCAGGAAAATCCATAGGTAAAGAAAACATTCCAACTGGGTCTTCTTTATTCTTGATTTCTGGGGGCCAAATTGGCAGCATTTACACAGGGTAAAAGGCTGCTCAGAATTGTGGATCATCCTGCTGCTAAAAAGTGCAGAGGACTAATCCCTATAATTCAAATGCACTAAACTCTACTCCATATTTTTGTTTTTTTCTTTCTCTCCACTAAACTTTTTTTTTTTATATAGATACAGTCTGAAACTATTACTTAGCTGCCCAACTGCAATATAAAAAGACCAATGCTTCCTTTTATGCACCACTTTTACGATTTCTATTACCAACAAGGAGAACAAAGATAAATTTATATAAAATAGTAAAAGATAGCCCTTCTATTATATATTACATTTCTCTATCATGCATTATGCTTTCTTTTCTGCCTTTGTATTTTCAGACTTAGTATGAACAACATTTTAATCCTTTATGGTTTAACCTGAGATAGGTCTGACCCTGCTTTCCCATAGACAGTTTACTAAGATATTATCAGTAAAGTTTACTTATTAACTGCTTTAAACAACGTAAGGATGGCCATTTAGAAATGCTTGACTGAATCAAGGTTAATAAGATTCACCGTACTCACAATTGAGTATCTAGTTGTGGACATAGCTAATTGCCAAACTTTATTCAGCCCTGAATGACACCAGCAGCAAATCAGCTCAAAGCTTAATACTACTGGCAGCTCTAAATAGGAGAGAAATAATGTTACTTGGTTCCAAGTTATTTTTCCATATGTTATGACATACTTCCATTAGTTTAGATATTGATGCTTCTCTTTTCAAACAACAAAAGACGGTGAGGAACAAAGCTGAAGATATTTTTAAATGTCCTAGTAAAAAGTCACAGTCAAATGTATTTCAACCTTGTTTCAGTGAATATTTTTAATTCTCATACAAAAGCTACAATCAATTCCTATCAGGAAAATTGTCTCTTGGCAAAGTTTCGAATATAGTCTGAAAATAGTCTTTTAATAGCAGTGCCCACACCCTCCTAAGATACAGCACCAAAATAACAGCACTATGATGTATTATTCCCTTATGGTAACAGACACCGTTGAAGCTGAACTGTAATTTGGCACACAACATTTCTATACTAATGTAATGTGACAATGTTATTATATCCGCTATTTTCCATGTGATCATAGCCATATTCATCTTCTCCAACTTGACATTAAATTAGCTAATATGGTTACATTCTATTCTGGGCCACTGGGTGAAAGCAGAAAGGATTATTTTATAGCACGTTGGTTTAATAATGGTGAGTGGGTCTGCAAGCATGAATAGGTGATATGTAGAATTTATATAATGGATAGAAACTCTTAGCACAGACCTGACACATAATAAGTGCTCAATAAATGGTTACATGCAGGAGAAAGTTCACAAATAGCTACAACATACAATTATATGTGATAGTGCGGCACACTGTTGCCCTAAGATTTCAGAAGAGGGAAAGATAATGTCTAGCTCAGAAAACCAAGGAAGTTTCTATCGGATAAAATACTTTAAGTAGAGATTGAAAAGGAAATTATACTTCTTCAAGTAAAAACAGTGAGAGGAATGCATTCCAGGTGGGATGAGTACATTCCCCAGGTGGAGAAATTAGCATAAGCAATGGCGAGGAAATTGGAAAGTGTAATGTTGTTCAGAAAGCCATGAGTAAATCAATTGGCAGTAACATTCCCTATGGACAAAGTTCTGCAATAGATAAGTATGCAAATTAAAGCTAGGGTCAGACCATCAAGGCCCATGAACTCCAGATTGATGAATTTAGAGAGTAGTGCTCCCATTGAGGACTTACTAGAAGGCTTATGCAAGGCCCATTCATGTAGTGAACAATGATTTAGTGAGTTACTATTATCATCAATTATGAGCAGCACATTGTAGAAAACACTGGGCTTATAAGCCAAAAAGAAAGAGAGGAATATTGTTCCTGGGAGAAGCGTATAGTCTTATAGGATGATGAGACCAAACGTAAGTAACTATAAGATAGAAAGTGATGGCTGATGAAATAGTATAAACAAGGTTTTATAGGAAGTCAGAGGAGGAAAATATTGCCTCTGGTTAAGAGAATTAGGAGAGAATGGTGACATTTAAACCAGGGAGAATAAGAAGAAAGAATGAATCTGGTAGAGAGGCACAGGGTGGAATGGAAGAAAGATGAATAAGAAATGGGAAATAACCAAGAAATTACTGCAATAAGCCAGAAAAATGACATGGAGAATCTAAAATTTGGTGTTGACATGGAAGAAAAATGGAGGAGTTGAGTACATGACACTACCCTACACACACACACACACACCCCACACACACACACGCACGCACATACAAAGACCCAGAGCAAGTGTTGTAAATGAGTAGATCATTTAGATGGCAATGTTCCAGGGAAGATAGGGTTTCACAAACACATTTCTTTAAAAATATCTTTTGGCATCACTCTGCATAAGCACCTCTTTTTTGAAGAATTCCTTTCAGTTCAATTAATTAGTATGATTTATCCAACATTACATTTACAAGCTATAAAGGCATTCCTATCTTCCCATTGTTAATTATATCTCCAGGCTAATATAAATAAGATAGTCTAGTTACCCTTACCTTACTCACTCTATGAAATTTATCAGAGAGATGACATTTACAAGTTCTATTTTGGGGTAGGGTGTTCTCATTTGTAATGTGGTATGTTTTTCCCCCTGTTAAAAAGTTTTGTTCCTAGTTTTTTTGTAGTTTTATTTTCTATGAAGTTGGATGGTACAGTAACAGAATTTACGAATTAATAACTAAGCTATATATGAAAATTTCATTAAAAAATGCCTTAAATGGCTTTATTGTTTAATTTTTATTTTTTTATTATTTATTTATTTACTTTATTTTATTTTATTTATTTATTTATTTTTTTTTGAGACAAGAGTCTCACTTTGTTGCCCGGGCTAGAGTGCCGTGGCATCAGCCTAGCTCACAGCAACCTCAAACTCCTGGGCTCAAGTGATCCTTCTGCCTCAGCCTCCCAAGTAGCTGGGACTACAGGCACGTGCCACCATACCCGGCTAATTTTTTACATATATTTTTAGTTGGCCAATTAATTCCTTTCTATTTATAGTAGAGATGGGGTCTCGCTCTTGCTCAGGCTGGTCTCGAACTTCTGACCTTGAGCAATCCAACCGCCTCGGCGTCCCAGAATGCTAGGATTACAGGCGTGAGCCACCGCGCCCGGCCGGCTTTATTATTTTAAAAAGTCAACACCTATACAAAAACGTCTGTTAAAAATCTCAGGAATTATACTAATATTCTATTTGTGCAACTTACAGAAAAACAGTAACATGTACAGACAAAGTTTATTTTGATCAATTTGAAAAGTGAGAAAAATGTGGCACGCTACTTCTAGTGTCATATTAATTGCATGTTTTCAAAGTAACAATTACCATTGTGCCTTCTACAAATTATAATTGACATAAAAATAAGATTTGCTTACTGAAACTCCAATGTACAAACCAAGGAACCGCTTCACATTTCTAGAAAACCCACTAAGAGGTAATGATTTCATCAAAATGCATGTATTCTGAGAGCTCTCCAAAGTAATTTTAATGTTGATTTGTGCAAGAGGCATATCTGAAGACACAGTTATTCAATGACATTTACCTATTTACAAGAAAATAACAAATAGCCTTATCATTGTCATCACCACTACTATCACCCAAGAGCAGCATTAAACTAGTTTTCTGTAAAAATGACTGGAATACAGTGTGATACATAAGGTCGGATCTTGATGTTCCTTTAGGAAAAGTCTAACAAATACATACAGAAAATTATATTCTTCATATTTAACTGGTATATGAGGATACACAGTCTGCCACAACCAAATGGCAATTGTTTTGTAAAATATGGAAACTAGATTAAGCAAAGTTTGGCAGAAAAAGTTCTTTAGCAAAATGAAAAATATTTTCATACCAAAAAAGTCCTCTCAACTACCACACGTAGTCATACATCTGTCAGAATTGAATTCAGGATTAAAATTTTACCATAATAAAATCATAACAATATTTCAGTCTTTGGGTTGTCCTTGAAAATAAATTTATGTCATTTTCTATGGAGCAGAAGCAAATGTAGGAAGTTACTTCTCTATAGACACACATGTATATCTTTATTAAAAGCACATATAAGGTTTTCTTACTGTATTCACTTTATTTAATCAGTCTTTATATAAGATTATTTATTGGAGTTATTGTTTCTAAGTTTGATTTGATTTGCAGAAATACAGTGTTTGCAAATGTATGATGGTCTGAATACATGTTTATTGCTTCAGGTTTACTATAATTCTATGGGAGATGACACTAATAAAATGGAGACCAAATATTTCTCCATCTATTGTGGCACAGTAATTAAAGGCCTCTTCCAAGGATGATTTTACTTTGTATTAGTTCCTTATTTTCCCTACAGTCAATATTTTAGATAGAAAACCTGAATAGAGAATTATACTATATTGCTAGGCTGCAACAACTCAGTGCATTGGAATATTTTAGTTTGACCCCATCTTTGACATTGTGATACACATTTCTATTGGCATGAATAGTCTCAGACAAAAGTCAAAGAGAACAAACTCTAGTCTTTCTTTAAACACACATCCAAATCCAGCTCTCTATGCTGAGAAGGCCAAACCTGCTATTTTCTGATCCTCTATCCCATCATCCTTGGTCTTCAGTTTAAATGTTGAAGTGTTGACAACACAGAGCATGTACTCTATTTCACAACCAGGAGGCTTGGTCAGGAATATTCTCTTAATATAGCAGAATACTAGTTTTATACAAAATGCTTTTATTATTTTTATGAAGCACTGTAAAACAAGACCTAATTGAACATTAAGACACAAAACTTCATCCTGTACACCAGCTAATTCATCGCCAAATCCTCACTGCTATAATGTAGATTAGGCATTCGCAGATATGCCGTGATATAATGTGAATGTTGTGTTTTATTGCCATGCTTATATTTTAAGACGAAAGAGGAAAAAAAAAATCACTGAGGGCTAAAATACAAAGAAAAGTACTTCAAGGACAAGGTTTAAACACATTGTTTTCAAAGTGAAAGGCAGTCATGGACTTGAAGAGGCGTAGACAGAAAAATGAGACCTGTAACCATTCACTAAAACCACAGCCCTCAAGATACAATTTTATGAAATTAAATATTACTTAATATAAAATAATATGAAAATTCTTTCAAAAACTAGGGGAGTATTGTCATATACAGGAAATGGATTTTGAACCAGGTAATCACCAGTAAAAAAAAAAAAAGTACAACAGTAGAAAAACAAAGACGAACCATCATCACAGCAACTAGGTAATAGCATCCTTGATTAACAATTTAGCATTTCAAAAATGTCCCCTCTGTCGAAACAACTGCTTCTCTTGATTATCACAGTTCAACTTACTCAGAGATAATATAAAGGACTCTTAGTTTTAGACCCTAGATTTTAAACAATAACTGGAAGCAATGACTAGTATTAGCTTATACTCAGACAAGTACTCACGGTCATTGCAGAGTGGCCCACTGAAGGAAGTCATACTGCAGTCACAGCTGAAGCCATCCCATTGCTGCAAGCAGACACCTTGATTGGAACATGAGTCCTCTTGACAGGTTGTGCTGGGCCCTGCAAAACAATCCAAAAGGAACTTGGGTTCTTTAAAAAAAAAACAAACAAAAGTATTTTACAAGTGAGCTAGGGCACATATAGTAGTTGCCAACACCTCAAATTACATGTCCAAACTAGTTTTAAAAATTCTAGTTCACACACCTGTATTAGGAACTAAGAAGCTGTAACATGAAAGTTTTCTTAAGTTTAAAGTACAGAACAAAATACGTTAAATTAATAAACTAAACCAACAAATAGTGAAAGCAAGCACATAGCTTCTGTAATGACCATGGTAGCAGGTAATGTCATTCTATCATCAATAATTCTTTAACCATTTGGATTTTAGAAAATGAATGGATCTCCTTAACGTCTGACCAATGAATAAGACACCATGAGAAATGGAGATTATAACTTCATGATATTGAGATAAAGTTTGGTAAAATAACTGAACAGAGTTATGCAAAAATGCCCTAGAGGTTTCAGAAAGCTCCCTGCACAAACTATGGATAAAGTCATGATTGCTGCGTGTTTTGGATAGGTATGTTGGCAAGTATCAATTCACATGCTTTAACAATTTCATGCAATTAAACATAAAATGAAAAACTCTGCATCAATGGCATGCTGCATTTAACATACAAGTAAAAAGAATGCTAGTCTATTTCTAAAGAATCGTAACTGGAACACTAAAAAACAAAGAATTAAAAAAAAAGCATGATCAAAGCACTAAAGGCAATCACTATACAGACATACGCAAGACTGAAAGCCTTTATGCAAACTATGCTACTAAATGAGGTTTCTTGCACAATGTTCAAGAAAGGAAAAAAATGAAGTCTGAACCCAATAACAGTCACTGCAAAAATATAAAATATGTTATTTTAGGGTTTCCACTGTGTATTATGGGGTTTCAGTCTTGTTTTATACACATAGGGCTATCTACCTTGCAAGTCAGCTTTCATCAATGCAACTTTGTCAGCAAAATAAAAAAAAAAAAAAGCAAAATATATTAAATGTTAGTAAGCAATACTGAAATGGGGCAAACACAGAAGAACGTTCAGATTCAAAAAGCATGCTGCTGTAAAGGGGGAGAAAATGCTATGTAGAGCAATCAAATTAATACTAACAGCCATAAATCTTAAGAGACGCCAAAAATGAGAAAGCGGTAATTTATTAGAATTTTACTATACATATGTATATATATAATGGTTAATTGAGCCGATGACATGTAATGAAAGAAAATTAAAAGTGCTTTTGTGTTTTTCCTCTCTTAGATGGATGTAAATGCATTACTGCAATGACTGTGTTGCTTATTTGGAACATGAAGCACCATTTGTCATGTGCAAATACAGTGTACACTATGGTCATTAGCAGACCAATTATCCCTTTCTACGTTTTTCCCTCTAGATCTTTTATCTTGCTGTTGCAATTAAGGCTTAAAACTGTAATGCCAGCTATTCACTGCCAACCGCTTGACTTTAGAGTGACACCAAACTATCAAAATGTGTGCTGTATATCATTTGAAGAGGATGGAAGAAGTAGTAAGAATGGAAGAAGCAAACTGCAATATAATCCCCCATAAAGAAAATGCTTTTATAAAATTTCAGTGTGGAGTGTTCATCCTTGCTCTTACCAGGTTGGGTACATACTATTCAAGAATTTCAGATTTATGTCTGAATGTTCTACACCTTCACAATTGTCTTCAACTCTTATCAATTGTCCTATGAATAATTATTACAGTATAACCTCACTAAGAGCTATCTTAGAGAAGGGTGAAAAAGGAATGCAGTCTACCTAAATAACTTTAGAGTATAAATTAAAGGTTTTCCTAGTACACATAATTTTATAGGTTTTTATGAAAATATAGACACTAGCCTAATTAGATGCTATTAGTCTAAAAGTGAGAACCGTTGAGGTACCTGCTTTTGTGAATAAATCAGAATTAGCTATAATTTGTATAAAGTATGTTTTTGTAAAATGGATTTTAAACCTGTATCTTACATCACATTTTTATTACAATTTTCTCAGTAAAGGTATTCTTCATTAAAAGTTATTGAATTTAGCCTAATCTATGTGAATACTCACAAATTCAGAAACCATAATATTATAAATACTGATTATATTATACTACTAATAACAAGCAGTATAACAATAATAAAAACAATGATACAAGTTTTTATAAGCAGTAGTGGTAGTGATGTTTTTCAACTCTTGTTTCAAAGAACAAAGAAACACTAAATTGCTCATTATTTATCATTTTTCCAACCTGTGAGAGATAAATGGCCTACTGGTCCTTAATCCATGGCGTTAGATACTGAAAATAATCAGCACATTTAAAATAAAATCTCTCAAAGCAATATTCCTCAGCACATTCCTTCCTGGGATAAGCAAAGGAGCAGAGAGTGGCGCAAGCCCGGTTTGGATCACGTGTTGTTTTATCAAATGGCTATTTGCTCCCTGACCTACACAGCAGAAGGAAAGATCAGGAGCAAGAACTGAGGAAGACCCAGATTTTTGTTTTTGTTTCTTCAAAAATTATCATGAGCTCAAATGCTGAACAATGCTAACCTCAAACAATAGTAAAACTGCAATCTTCAAAAATAATCTGCCCGTATTATAGAGCGGCAACTCAGAGGACCTGCCAAGCCTCTATGTGAGCATAAAGACATGCTTTATTTTTATTATCATTTCCATTATCACAACAGTCTTTTTATATTCAGGTATTACAAGACAATGCATGCCTCTGTCTGACAAGACACATTTTTCAAAGTACTCACCTTTTGAACAATATTTAAACATTGACAGGCATTTGCACAAGACAGAGTCCTGAATTTATTTTCCCTTTAATTATATAAATGTTCCTATTACTTTACCACTGAATAAAATTGGGAACAAGCCACAAAGACATTTGTATTAAGCAATTAAAAATAAAGATATGTCCGAAAAGAAAAAGAAAATGAAGGTAAAACTACAATTTCTGGAAGCCAAAGAACAATAGAGGGAAGTGGGCAGATGTCTGGGCCTTCAAGTAAGGCAAACTTGGGTTCGAAGCTTGTATCATTTTACTTAATAGACGTGTGACCTTAGTAACGTCACTTTATATCTCTGAGGCTCAATTTACTTATCTAAAAAAAAAGGCAGTAATAACTAATTTATAGAATTTTGAGGCTCAAAGGAGATAACTTACGTAAACTTATTACCACCAGTGCTTAATCAATACTAGCAGTCATCATTAAATGGAAATATATTTCTGTACCTTACAAAGTAGTGTCAGGCTGAGTGTTACAGTTTTACAAATAGAGTGTCTGTGAAAATTTCACTGACTTTATGAAGAGAAGTTATCTTGACTTTAGTGAGCCTGCTTATTGGTTGATTACCAGTCTCTATTTTCTTTTACATAAGTAGGAAAATGCCAGCCAAAGCAGTAATTGTCAAAGTGTGGTGGTCCCCAGACCAATAGCATCAGCATCACTTGGGGACTTGCCAGAAATGTAAATTATAGGGCCCCAACCCAGACTTACTAAATCAGAAACCCTGGGAGTTATATTCAATAATTTGGGTTTTAACAGTTCTCTAGGTGACTCTGATACAGGCTAACATTTGAGAAACATTAATCTAAAGAGACTTTGGTAAATTCCCTCCCTTAGCTGAGATGTATTTTCTAAATAAAATCAACTATTACCTAGTGAAACAAGTTAGAAATAAAAGGCAACAAGTGATTATTGAAGGAGGATCAAAAGTTTTGGCATGCAAGGGACTTAGAGATTTGTGGGTCTTATTGGGGTAGGAATGACAAAAATCTTGACCAGGTATTATTTGGTCATGTCAAACTTATACTTTATATTTCTATGAACATGGATGATAAATGATTCCAATGTGATTGGGATTCAAACTCCATTAGACAACAATCTTTAGAAAGGTAATTTATTTGGCATCTACAATTTAATCACTAATCCTAAAAATGTGTGAATCTCATCAATTACACCTATGACAGGTGCATCTAAGACTATTCCTAGAAACCATACATGATAGAAATAATCATACATTAAAAGTTGTTAACCTTGATGTTGGAATGAAAGAATCAGGACAGGACAGAAAGAAGTGGCAGGGCAGAAAGTAATATTCTAAGAGTAAAAAAAGGGGGGGTGAAAAAGGATAAAAACTGTTAAAGCTCAGGTATTGAAAGCATTGTAGATAAAGTGAGGGAAGAACCAATGCCGGGATCTACTGAATGTGGTTAAATGTTTAAGTAGTAGCTTAAGGCTACCCGAGAGGAAGCATAATGAATCATCTTAACCAAAGTGCTTACTAGATTATGTTGGGAAACAACACCAAATATCATCACTGTAAACATCTTTTGTTAGAACAATTTGATCCCATTGTCCTCTTGCGTCTCCCTACTCACATCATATGCCAGTGGTGAGGGTCCTATGTGTTTGTGTCTTGTTTTCCACTTTGTGAGTATTTAGCTGTATCTCTCTGACCCCACCATTTCTTGTAGGTGAGAAGTCACTTACCAGGCACCTTGTAGAAAGGCCTATTTTCAAAAAATATTTTCCAGAAGAGTTTATAGTACCTTTTTCTTTTAAAAAATAATAAATTCACATATTCTCATGGATTAGATCACTTTGAAGAACCAAAGTTAAGTCCCACATTCTTGTATCTGTCTACTAGAGGGAATTTAATCACTTAACAATTTTTTTTTTCCTTTACTAAATTGGTAAAAGAGAAAGCACATAGTTTCCCTTGGTTTTACAAAAGTGTTATGCCAAAATTTGAAATGAAAATAAATATGGTGATAACATTAAAAATTAATTCAATAAAGTCTTTCATTAATAACCTTATTCTCTGGCATTATTAAAATGCAGTTTGAATTTCACCTAACTTTTCACGGAAAAAAGTTGCAGAGAGAAAAAAATAATCATTTTCAAATTTAAAATTTCCATGTATTTAGGTAATTGCTAAATTTAATGACATTATTTTGGCTGAGAAGAAATGATTCATAATCTCCTTGGGGATAGAGATTCACATTGCTTTCTTCCTCTTCTCCCATCCCACATTTCCGTATGAATCTAAAATTTTCAAAATGGCCCAAACTGTGTTCAGTATTAAAGGAGAAGCAGCAACACATCCAGAGCTATAAAATGCATGATAATATGATTAAATTACATTTATGGAAGGAGAATTGGCTCGAATAATCTGAGGTGTTGAAGTGAAAATTATTTAAAATGAAAGCAGCAATCAAAAAAGTACTCCTACAGATCTTGGTCTGATGGAGAGCACAAAAGAACGGGAGATATTTTAGCAAATTTTTGATGTATGGAATATTAGCCTTGGGTAATATAAGGAACCTATTTTTGCTAAAACAAACTGATAACGTACAAGATACACTCTTTATGCCAGGCATACACAAACAGTGATAGGAGAAGGGGATACGTGAATTTTATTCTCTTATTGTATCCTATTGAATGTAGATTTTAAAAATTGGGCTCAAGTGGATTAATACTTGCTGAAGTAGATATATTTTTCTGGTCTAAATGGGGTATCTATTTAACGTTATAAAGCAAGCACTGCAGAACTGATTTACAAACTGATTAGGTGAACTTGAGAAAGCAAAGAAACAGAAAATAATAAGATTCGCAGATATAGCTCCCATTTTACATTGGGCATCAGTGTAGGCTGGCAACCAGTCCAGAAAATTTAAGATTTGTGGGATGAAATGTTTAAAAGATGAGCAAGGATTTCTAAGCCCTAAGTGAAAGTTCAAAAAGTGATCAGAGGTTTGCTGCCTAGTGAGCTTTATTCTCATTCACAGGCAGAATTAAAATTATTTAGAGTGTGATGACAAAGACCTAGTACCTTCACATCCTCTCTCGATCTGTCCATTGCAGAAAAGAGCATCTGAGATGAGGTCTGGAAGCCGTCCATTTAAGTCGACCGACGCCAGGCAGCCTTGGAAACCTTCCTTGGCATGAACAAGTTTTGGCAAGGATTTGTATGTTTCTTTAGCCACTCCTCCTATGTATAAGTCACCTGTGGGAAGATCAAAGTCTTTGTCACAAAAGTAACATGTCACTGACTTTAAATACACGGTAGGATGGAGTAAAAACAGTGAGGTTTATTTTTCATTAAATAGTAAGTAAATAAATTTGTGACTAGCTATTTTCCTAAAAGTATTTAATACAAAACAATAGAGATGCTTGAATAATACATTAGCACTAGAAGAAATTTCTAGAGGCTATTTGCACAGAGAACTAGGGGAGTTCAATACAGTGTGGCACAGTGGAAATAACACAGGCCATGGAGATGCATTCTCCTGCACTAGCATCCAGGCCTGATTACTTACCAACTCTATGGCCTTGAGTATGTTTGTTTTTTTTTTTTTTTTAGTTTCTCTGATTATTAGTATTTTCCTTTCTAAAATGAGAACAATAAAACCCATCCCCTAGGTTTGCTATGAGGATAAATGAGATGTAACATAGGAAGCACCTATGAGAGTGAAAATATATAGTAGATACTCAGTCAATAGGCATTCATAATAAATTTAACTTCTTCTTGGAGAAATCAGGGTCTTCCAGTAATCAGAAGTTCAACAATTTCTCTCTAGTGCCCAAAGTCACTTTCTACACTATGCTTAAGTCCATTATCCCTTCTTGCATCTATCTTATTCACTAACTCACTCCCATAATAGTCTATGTATAACTTAATATCACATCTTTCTTCAGTTTTTTTTTAAGGTAAAATTACATCTTACACCACTTTTGATTCTTTACACCACTCTGGGATCTGCTAACAAGATACCAATTTATTTTTCCAACTTTATTGCAAGTTCTCATGGAACACTTCGCTCAGCTTTGTCATCTTCATGGCTCTAGGTTTAGGATTCCCCAACTTTATGGGCTACAACTTAAAAAAAAGATTACAATCCATGTTTGACTCTGTTTCTTTTCTTACAGCAGATTATTCACTGTGCCTGAATGTTATTCAGTAAGTGTAATAAATTGACTCTAGCAAACACTTAATTAATGACGAACATAAGGAGGATGAGCTCTAATTTCCTTAATACATTGATCCTGTCTACTAGTTCTGGTAATATATTCTTTTTAGTTACTTCTCCAACTTTCCATTGTCATTTGAATTTTCTTTCTCATATTAAGCATTTCTGTCCAACTACATGTCACTCAGCACATTTTTCCCAGCATAATACAAAACCCCTGCATTCTAATGCTCATCTGGGCCACTCTGTGTTGTCTTCATGAAACTTGGGAGCAGGGGGAATTTATACATGTTCTATTTATTGAGCCATGAGTAACCACTTCCTTGATCTCTGACCCAGAAATCCCATGTCTTCTGTTGGCATCTGTAAAATAGTAATAAGCTAACCTATCAGCTTATAAGTAGAGCAAAATCAAACCACAGATCTGATACTTTTGAATAGTATTGGTGAGTAAACTGAAACAGAGAAATCATGTGGCTTGTTCAAAATCATTTAGCTTTAAAACTGAGAACTTAGGTCCCTTGAGCTACTAACTAAAGCTCTAAGTATTGTACTAGAATGCCATTTGATCTTATATAATGTGTACTGAAAGTACTAAATGTGTTTGCTTCCCCTACCTCTTAAATAAAATAAAGCATAGTCATTGGTGAATGCCAAACAGAGGGCGTAGATTTCTAATTTAAGGGCCGAGCCCTGGTGGGTGTCAAAACCTCAGTTAGATTTATGGAAGTAATGGTAAATGTGTGTATTTCCTTGGGAGAACCCAGAGGCAGCAGTGCAATCCTAGAGAAAAAATGGCTACATGGTAGATTTAGACATGCTCAGAGCTTAGACAGCCTCACAGAACTTTTCATACTCCACTGTGGTATCGGAACAACAGAGCAGTTTCCAGAGTGGCGCAGAAACAGCAGAAAATCACATACACAAGAATGAAGATGCCAGGTAGCAATTCAGTGGGCACCTGAGTTGTGACTATAGAATATTTGAAACCAGCTTCCTCCCTCTAACTCCCCAAAAAATGGGTACAATGGAACTACCCCACCCAACAATAACTCCAGAAAAAGAAGAGAACTAAAATTTCCTGAGGATGTATGTTCATTAACTCACAGAATCAAAGCCCCAAATAAAAACCAAGGTGAGTTATAGCAAAATAGAAAAGGTACCTTTCCTGTATATCAGAGGTTGTGGGTTGAGATTGATACTTTTACAAGTCAAACAGCAATGCAGGGAAGTGCCTCCTACATGTATTTGTTGAACAAAATTTCTTAGAAAATTTCAGCTCTCCTCCAGGCCTAATGAATGTAGTATTAGAGAACAGTGGGGAATTGAATGAAGAATTCTTGGCACTGCTTCAGAGCTTTCAGATGTAGAACTTCATACCAAAAATTAAGTATGGAATGCTATATATTTAATAATCAATCCTTCTCTGTCTGATTATAACCTCCCAGAGGAGAAAGACTGTGTCTTTATTTGTTTTAGATTCTCCCATAGTGCCTAGTAGTGGTCTTTAAGCACAATGGGCACTTAACAAATATTGTCAGCCACCTGATGGGTTGAGGTCATAGTAGAAAAGAATCAAGAAAGAAAGAAGAATGGTAAGGCAACGTATGGGGAGAGAGCTAATTCTAAAATGTACTTACTTCTTCTCTCCACTTCCTACCACAATATCTATGTTTTCCTATTAGCAAACTTATTTGCCTGCCAACATTTTAAAACTTATCGAAGAGAAGCAGCAATCTTTCCCCTGTATTACTAAAGAGCAGAAAATATTACTGCAAGCAGTGCAGGATACAAGCCTCAAACATATCTAGGTAGATGAGTTTGGCTTTATAAGTAGGGGACTTAGGCTCATTTTCATTACTGAAGCTGCACTTAGCAGCATCACTTAGAACTGTTTTTGTAAACTCTTCATATAGCAAATAGTGGTCTAAAGTCCCTTGGTGAGTTTCCATGTGAAAAGAACAAAGGAAATCCTTAAAGTGTTCTAAGCCCCGTGCACCATTACCAGCCACCTCATCAAAGATAGAGCTTCTCTTTTTTCATCCTTGGAGTGATGGAAAGAAAATAACCTATTAGCACTAATGGGCCCTTGTAGACGAAATTCTGCATATGAAGGAAGATATACTTATTAATGGCCCTGTGTGTGAACAAGAGCCAGGACGGACATCCAGTAGGAGCCAAGTTTCGTACAGACTTGAAGTTCTCCTGTTACTGCTTCTTCAAGCTAAGTGGCTGATATTTATTCATATGCTTTAAGTAGGTCATATATGTAATTGATGAGGCAATGCTGGAGTTCAGGCATGTTCAGCAAATGATGCAGAGAACATGTATAAAGCCAGACAACCTCAAATATTTGGGAGATGGGCTTCCTGAAGAAATCTCAATGATACCCTTATCTCTAGCACCATGTATCCATAAGCACTATGTTCCTCTCAAGAGTATTGTCTGCATATCTGATCTGAAGTGATATCACACCTATCCATTCCCTGGTAGTTGGGCGGTAATGACTAAGAAATAGTACACCAGTGTTTTAGTTATTTCTGACTATAAACGCTGCTCTGCCACTTACTGGCTGTCTCAGTAGAGGCATGTTAAATTATATACCAGTCAGATTCTTTACAAGCCAGATTCTTCATCTGTGAAATGGGGTTAGCAATGCCTACCTAATGAGGATTACAAAGAATGTACATAAAGCATGCATGAAGCACGTACTCAGCACAGGATTCGTACCAGTTTGGCTGTGTTGGTGTGTCTGGTGAGGACTACACCTCTATGGTGTACCTCATTCTATGTTGACTGCATTGAGAAATACAGAAGAATCAGAAGTCGAGTCTGTCACCTGTTCCTAGTACAGTTGCAGTGACAATGAAACTGCCCTTTACAAATCAATAAAGAGGGGCACAAGGTGAGAACTGTGGTAAGGGCCTAACACTGTGAAGGCACAGGCCTAGCTAAAAATATTGATAATGATCAGCCTCTGTCCCCTTGCTTGCTTCTTTATAATTGCTACTCTGAATTCACATAGCTCGTGGTCATAAAGATTCTTAACTTTCTCCATAGGCAACATCACCTTTTCAAAACTTAAAGGTAGTTTTTGAGATATCTTCCAGGTCCACCTTCTAGTAGATTGGTTGACCCACCCAGACCAGTGGCCCATACCAAGAAACTGACTCACCTGGAATTGTGACTCCAACCCAGGAACTGACTTAACACAAGAAGATGATTTCTATACACTTATAATTTTTCCCCAAACCTAGCCAATTAGCAAATCCAATTGCCTAATCCTTTGCACACCAAACTATTTTTAAAAACCCTGTCTTCCAAATTCAAAGGGAGGTGGATTTGAGGAATTCCTCCCCTCTCCCCACTTAGCACTCTGCGGAATTAAACCCTTTCTCCACTGCAACTCTGACTGTTTTAGTGTGTTGGCTTTTCTCTGTGCAGTGTGCAATACGACCTGGTTGGGCGGCAACAACAAGATGTCAAATTTACAAGTCTTTCATGACATTTATTTTATTTGATTTAGTTTACAATCATTTGTGTGCTTGAAGTGTGCCTTGCATCATGCTATTAGCAGCTCAAGGGCCTCCTTTGACTTAGTTTGAAACCCATGAGCATTAAGCTTGGTGACATAAACGGGAATGTTGCTCGATTAATATCTCCAGTTTGATACAAAGAGATTAAGAGACAAAAAAATCTCTGTGAAGCCCAAGGGTCAGAGAGTCAGGTTCAGGATAAATGTGCCTAGAAAATCAGAGAAATCTAAGGTTTTTGTGGACTTTGATTATAAAGTAAAGCATCATGGAAGAATTGTGACCAAAAGAAAGTATAGGATATATTAATTTATAAGGACATAAATGCAGGTGCCAGGCATTTGGGGAACAGACCAGATATACCATGGAGACAAAATGAATATGGCATTTGAGAGAGAGAATAAAAGGCTAGACTTGACTGGAATAGAAGAGTTTTCAGTTATTTACTAAATAATGTAAATAATGTTGTATAAGTAAAGTCAAAGGAAAGGCTTGAATAGCACCATATAACTTATGACTGATGGCTGGGAAAAAAAAAAAAAAAAAAGACAATGAAGGGTCCAAGGATGGAAGCCAGGCAGGCTAGAAGACTAGCGAATTTGAAGCGGTAATAATTTGGGGGAGAGATGAAATTCCATTTAACACTGACTATGTGGAGTTTGAGTAGGAGTGGCCTACAGGAATCTGATGATGTGAACCTGGGGCTCTGGGGTCAGAGGTTGGGACTTTGAGACACGGCTTGGGAGCCATCAACCAAAAGCAGATAAATGAAGTAGTGGAGGAGATTTTTTCTTCTTTTAAAATAGGGAGCATAAGGCAATTAGAGCAAAGACTTCAAGCTCTGCCTTACAGTAGCAGAATGCAAGTGTCAAGGTATAATTAGTTCTTTGACTCAGCTTTCCTGTTTATTCATATGTACTTTTTTGTGCCTCTTAAACATCTCACTTTCATTTTAATTAAAAACAGCATACATAAAAAAGACAATTGCTTTGTAGACTTGGAAAGCTAAACTCTGGGGAAACTGAAGGAGGCTCCAGCAAACTCTTATAAATGGCCTTTGGGGGGAAAAGATGAAGTCATACAATTGTGAACCCTCTTTCTGACAATCACCTTTCCCAGTTCTTTGTGTGTGAATGTCTTATCTCCCCATGAGTTTATAAATTCTTTGAAGAAATGACCATAAGCACTTTTATATTATCATTTCACTTAGCAGGCACTCAATAATTATTTAACTCATTGAGTGAATGGATGAATTGGTAGTTCACAGTCAATAAATAATTATTTGAACAATGAGGACATAATGAAGGTTTTATGCACACAGCACTCATATTTGTTTCTGGTTCCTTTTACCTGGGAAATAACGAATAAAGTTAATTGTGAAGAATTTTTCATCTTCTGGTCCCTTTCCTTGAACACAGAGGTGAAGCCATCAGCTCATTAAGAGAATTAAGTGCAATGGCATTTTTTTTTTCATTTTGGTAGAGTAATTTGATAGGGTAATTCATGACCAGTTTTAACTGACATAGATTGAATTTACTTGTAGGAGAGAGGTAGAGACAGAAGACAGAGGCACAGAAACAGTTTTGGGTATCAATGTGTGATGATGAGAACTCACGTATTAGTTTACTTCTGCAGTTATAATAAGTGGTAAAATCTTTGTAAAAAATTAAATTGGAGCCTACTCTGGCTTTCTATTTCATTCTGTCTCTTTGCATTCCGTCATTCTCTGTGCTGCTCCATGTACAAACATGACCTGACGCCTGCAGCCTCCATAGGCATACTTCACACTACGGATACTTCACACTCTCTCTCCAGACTCATGTATTTTGTTATCATCACAAAGGGCGGCATGCATTTACTTACTGTCTGTGGCTATAGAACACAGCCAGGCTAACTGTGCAGACCCCTGAGGCTCTGCCCTAGTGAGTTTTTTAATCCCCATCTGCACTTCCTTTTTGTGTGCAGATGTTTCTCTCCATGCAGCCTTTGGGCCACCACTCCAGGACTCCTAGGGTTTCAAGCTTCTATTTCTTGGCTCTTTGCCAGCCACAGGTGTTCCTGATCCTAGTGGAAGCTCCCACATCCAACTATTGTTTAGCTATTGTTATAGCTGAAAAGTCTTTGAATTTCACAAAAATCACTAAGACCAAATGAATTTAAATGTACAGAGTCCAATCTGAGGGAGAGGGGGCCTCTCTACTGTTTTGAACTTTGGTAATCAGTGTTAGGCATTGCCACAGTCAAAATCAAAAAAGACAGCTCTGACTTTATCATTATAATAATAATGACTGACATTAGTGCTGTATCCTAAAGTCTACCAAGCACTTGCGCATGTGCTGCTCTATTTGGTTTTTGCCTGGTGAGATACAAGGGGAGTAAAGGTTATCAAGGACACATGTTAACAGATGAAGAAACTATAGTTCAGGCTATAATGCTATAAAGTGGCAGGGTCTGACTGCAAGCCCCGATCTTCTGAAACTCTGACCATTTTCATCCAATCCATACTGGCTTACACACTGTACACTCTATGTGGCAAGTGGCCAATACCGTTACTAAAAAGTACAGGAAAATTTGGAGATTCATGGCTAGTTGAGAAAAGTAATGGTAATAAATGTTAGCAGGAGTCCAAACAAGCTAACAGATTCCTGGGACGATAAGAGACTCATCTACACGCTACTGAGTAATCTCATGAAGACATAGTCAGTTTGCTCCCATAATCATAAACATTAGGTATCAAAATTCTGATGTGTGGGTAGAATTCTCATGATTCTGAAGTCTGAGTTTTATATCTGACAGCTACTTTTCAACTGCTTTCCACAAAGAGATAAATCAGACACGTGCATGGATCCATGACCCAACCTAATACCACCTAACAGCTATGTAAGACAAGTGGGGGTGGAGGGTCCAATAAAGTTTGATTTCAGATCTCAATGTTTTCCTACAGTGAGCATTTGAGAGTTAAAATGGTCATTTTGCTATGGACAGAACAGAGAATGCTTTCAACATTCTAAAATTCTGTTTCAAGCTAAAATTTTGAAATAAAATTGCCCAAAGAAAGAATATTTTTTAAAAGTATGATTCTAAAACTTACAACATGAGGACAGATTTGGTTTGTGTATTTGGCCAGCAGACTGTGAGGAAAAGCTGATGGGCATGCTAAATGGAAAATAATAAAGTGAAATTGCTATGGGGTGCATGTGGTAATCCATCTTCTTTTAAAGCCACTCTATGCCAGTGACACTGTGGCAGATGGGGTGCGAGTTCAGTCACATAAATGCATGCCAAGATAACTTCATCTCATGGCTTTGAATCTTTAAATTTACCTTTAGGTAAAAACTGGGTACAAATATTTTCAAGTTTTTCTTTTCGTCTCTATCCAAGTGACAGCCAGTTTAAATGCCTGTGGTATCCTTTACAGCAGACAATTCTGTCACCACTGTTTATGTGTTTCGACTTCCACTCACTGTGTAATACTCTCTGGGATTGCATATGGATTTGCAGAGATTCTTACATACATTGTTACACCTTCTATAGGCGGGGAACTTGGTGTGAAAGGTGCTTTGACATCCTTATCCCATTTGATCCCCATAACAACTCTTCACAGTAGTCAGGGAGGTTATTGTTATCCCTAATTGACAGGTGGGCAAACTACCGTTCTGACCAGGTAAGTTACTTGCCCAAGGTAATAAAACCAATACAAGAAAAATAGCCCTGGCACATAAGCCTCCTACTCCCAGGCTAGCTCTTTTCCCACCACACTCTCTACTATTTCTACTAAAGCCCTTCTCAATGGCAAAAATAGAATAGACAGAGTAGTTTAGAAATGACTGTTCTGGAAATTAAGAGAGGCTTACAGGTAGGGAACCAGTAACATGACCTGTGCAAACCTGTTATTTTTCCTGAAATTTTGCATAGTTCTATATAACAAGTTGGCTTTCTTTCTTTCCCCAAATAACTTTTATTTCAAAGATTTTTTTTTCTTATTTCAAAACAAATGAACATTTATTTTGAGTGGGAAGGAACCAGTGGTACACAAGGTAAGTATAAAAGAACAACTCTTCCCTATAATAATGGCTTGTTTAATGCAGGTTAAAAAATGGCACCTGATCTCAACTTAGATATAAACAGGATAAAGGAGATTATAGCCACCGGTGGTTTTCTGAGTAGCTTGAAAGGATAAATTGGCATAAAGCACACACAAAAAAACTTTACAGACATTGCCAAAGAGCTTCTAAAATAGCATGAGCTTCACAGAGTCAATACATATTCAGGACATACAGCAATTAAAATTGCTGGCCGTAGTGCTTGAGGAGGACTTCAGGAGAGAAGGAGATAGAACCATATACACAGTCTACGTAAGGCATAGGGGTAGGAAGAGCACGTGACAAGTGTCAGTAGAAACATTCAGTTCTTTCACAATTACCAGAGGCGAAATTTCAATGTTATACAACGTGGTAGTAAAGTAGAAGTTTGAATAACTAAGTTTTATATGGAACGAGAAATGTCTTATTTTATTATATGGCATTTCCCTCCAATATTAAAATAAGTATTACCTTTCATTCTAGATCTTTGGAAAATTCCTTCAAATATATTGGCAAATACAGACAGTAGTATTTAAATACTGCTACAGACCTGGGTTCAAATTTTATTTCTATCATTTGGGGCTATGTGAGAAGAAACAACTCACTTAACTTTTCTGAGTCCTCATTTTCTCATCTGTAAAATGGGGGCACTAATAACTCATTTATCAAATTGTTTGTTGTAAGGATTAAGAGACCATATGGGTGAAACAGAATATCAAAACTGAAGTTCTGACTGAAAAGTGCCAACACAATAAATATCAGACAACTGAATACAAGACAGGTATCCAGATGTCATATTTACAAAGGAAAAAGGTAAAATACCGGTTCTGGGGCCTTTGAACCTCTCAACTATATCAAGGATATAATAATAGTAATAATGATAATAAAAGGGGTTAGAAATTGGAAGGAAAGGTGTCTGAAAATATCCGTTAAAGTCACTTTTACTGTGCCTCCAAGCCTAGCGCAACAGCTCTCAGAAGGTCTCCTGGAGAACATTCTTTGTGTTCTTTGCAGTTGGGCTATGGAGGACTGATGCCCGACCTGCTGAGAAAGCTTTAAACAGCTTGAGGCAGCAGGACAGAAATGAGAGCCTTGGGGTTAGGCTACACTTCCAGGGATGAGGGGGCAAATGATGCAAGGAAATTTCTCACGAGCAGAGGTGGGCCCCATGTGCATGACGGCAAGGTGGGAAGGATGGCCTGGAGACAGAGCAGACCCAGCGCTGAGAGTCTGTGAGGAGGGAACAGAAAATATCACCACTCCACAGCAGGTGAGGTTACAAGGTCAGGAAGAGGAGGCGTGGATGAACCCAGGAGAGCGCCATGAGAGGAGGAGTGAGCCTGAGGGGTCTGCCACACCGAGAGTCCCAATGTCAGCTGATGTCCCTTGTAACAAGTTGTGGGAAGACAACAGTAGGAAAAGGCAGAAACTGAACTCATCACTTCTCCTACTGCCAGGGACTGGCCAAAGCAGACTGTAGCCTGAATTTTGATTCATAACTTACATTGCTCATTTTTAAGTGTTTGAATTAAGATTATTTTTATAAGGTAAAATGGTTATAGAATTATCTTAAAAGTGAATTCAACAATTTCCTCTAAACCAGCATATGGTACAAATACCTCAACACAATACATTTTAAAGTGATGGCTTGAGGTAAAAATTAATACCGTAGTTTGATTATATTAAGACATCATGCTTATTTAATGTAATACTTTCACATATAAGCCCTTAACACAATGCAGGTTCTCAATAAATGACAGAATTGATGATAATTATGATGATGATTATAATAATGAAGCCAATTTATAATATCTCTGAATAAAGAGCAGAGATAGATCCAAGGTAAGAGGTTGTTGAAGACACTGAGTTTCACATACTACCCTGTTGTTGTGCATGATCCAAACTTACGTCCCAGCAAAAGTACAAATACTAATAATTATGTCATAGACCATCAAGTTTCTCAAAAATAGATGGGGCTGGGCATATTAAATTTATAAATGGCAATAGTCTGCTCTGTCATAGAAACAGAACATTAGTACAGGGACTTATTTGTTTGAAGTCTTTTTATAGTCCCAGAAGCCCAAGGGGAAAGCAGTGGTAAGAGATTTCAGCAGTGTGTGGGTTGGGGTAGTGGGGTGGTGAGTGGGGACTGAGGGTGGGACAGGGAGAAGGCTAGGAATGATAATAACTAACATTATACTAAGTTAGCTCCAAGGAACCTGAGAATGCCAGACGGACTCTCCTGTGTCAGGGTAGTTATGGAAGTTGGTCTAAATATCGCCAACACCTGTCATAGACAGGTGAGCCTTAGAAGCCTTCACCTTCTTACAAACCCTTGAGCATCGAAGCATACACTGCCTAACCTTGTGTAGTATTGTGAGAATTAAATACTCACAGAACTCACCTGTAAAACAGAGAGGCCTGAGAGCCATGGAAATGCTGAAGGTTTAAATCCTACTTGAGTGAGCGAGATGTTGCCAAGCTGTTTTTCCAGATGGCTGACACAGGGCGTACTTGACCAAGAAGCTCAAACACTCTGAAGATAACTCAGCAGCACTCCTGGCATTCTCTGAAGAGGAACTGGCACCACAGGCTCATCTCTGGATGAGGCTCGGTCTTGAGAGCAATCACCTGGCCCTTAAGAACTCAGCTCTGAGCACCTGCAGATACTTTCTTCTCTGTAGCACGAATCTTTAAGAGCTCAAGTCATCTAATTACCACCCCACTGAGACATAGTAACCTGTCACCTTGTCCTGAAAGGCATCTGGGCACTGGATTCAATTTTCAGTAGCCCACATTTTGCTGATGCTCAAAGGTTTATAAGACTGAGAAAAGCTATGTCTCCCTATGCACAACCTCCTTGCAGTTGTTCCAAGAAAAAAAGCCAGGGAAGCGCAGGCCATGGCTGTCAGAGCTCAGCTAGTGTCCTGGGTGAGCAGAAACCAACACCAGGTCTTTAAGCAAAAGGGAAGGGACGGGGCTTTTAAAGCTGCACCAGAAGTAAAGAGCCCACAGGTGTCCCACTCACTACAGGTCTCTACTTGGGCCTGTCACTGATCATACCAATAATACTCATAAGGTCACAGGTTTCTTTTCAGTGTGTTGCTACAGGTTGTCACTAGCAGTCAATTGAGTTTGATATAAGCAATAAAACTTGTGTTTCCTGGTCTATTGTTGAACTGGGAATTAGAAGACTAGATCTGGAACATAACTAGCTGCATGGCTGTGTAAGTCAACCTCTCCTGAGCACATTTCTCTTATCTGTAAAAGGAATTGGTCAGATCAGATAATCTCCAAGATCACTTCTAGTTCTGAGTTCCTATGATCCTAATGGTGGAAAGAAAAATTTCAACTAATAGAGTTGGAGGGAGGTAAAAAAATTAAACAGAGAAAACCCATGCCTAATGTAGAAGAAATTCCAAAACTAGTACAAAAACAAAAAAAGGCTGTTAGTAGGAGATAAAGAATTTAAACTCTGCCGCAATCTGTAAGCTGGTCCAAGGGTCATAGAGAAGCAAAGGAAAGAACTTCCAAACCAAATGTTAGACAGCAGGTCCCAGATAACTGTGCATGGGAAGGGAATGATGTCTTAATGGGGGTGGAGAGTGAGAGCAGGATTAAAACAAACTGACAAAGGCATTAAAGTAAAGAGAATAAATTGAGACTGAGTTCTCCAAAGCCTGGGAATTCAAGGGAGATGGCCCATGATAAACAGTGGTTTCATGTCTCTAATTGTCTTTCAAGTAACTGTTCTGTAATTCTCTTGTGAGAAAAGGAGTAACAAAAATGTCAAGTCTTACTTTTACATACTGGGAGCCTTATTGTCTTTGTTCTGCACTATGGCAACTGCCTCCAAAGAGGCCTCTTTTCCCTGAGCCTCCACTCATCTATCACATTAAAGCCAAAGGAATAATTCCAAAGAGCGCTGTGAACTCCACTCTTGTGCCTAAAACCCTTTAATTCTCCCTTCTTTACCTTCCGGCATGACATTCAGGGCCCTTCATAATGAGAAAATCCTTCCAGCCCACAGCCTCCTCCTCTTCTCTTACAAGTTCACGTTTTCGGCCGTGAAAATCTACCTCTGTGTTTATTGCTAGTTGGCCTTGCAGAGGTAAACCTGGCCAGCAGCAGCAGGGCAAGAGCCCATGAAGTCATGTCCTTAGATCAGATGGTGACAGGTCCAGTCCCTGTATTAAGCCCTGTCTTTTGGGCAATTGGGGAGTGAGATGAAGAGGAGACAGAAGTGGGAACACACAGGAGCAAAAGCAACAGGTAGAAGCCACAGGCAGAAGCAGCCAAGAGTGGGAGAACTAGGAGGCAGGGTAAGATTATCTCATAGCAGTGCTGGCGGACAGCAGAGAGAGGGTTGGCAGGCTGCTAGAATGGTGGGACAATGGATTAAGGAGCAGTGGATATGTATATTCAAGGGATATTTACTGGCCATAAGAGGTCACTTCTGAAATTCCAGTATGACTACTTTATCAAAGTTCTTATCCTCTGCGTGGCTTCATTGTTCAGCCACTGAAAGGGACTCTTGTCTTTCTTACTTCCTAATGGATGCTTAAAATAATCTACAAACTGAAGCAATGTGAATTAATCTCTTTCACTTATAAACTAAAAAAAAAAAAAAAACAAACTAATAAATATAGCCTTATAGCCTAACCTCAGGACAACAGGACTTTCCCTCCATGTTCTATGCCGGATTCTACTCTAAGGCTAAGCTCAAAGCTAGACTCTTCTCTGAATGTTTCCTGTTTGAACAAATTATCCAGGCAAGACAAGTGGGCTATCAGATGTCACATGGGGGGAATACACAAAGCTTGGGCATGTTTAAACATGATTAGGGCTTTGAAGAGAATCTAATTCGCTGAATTGCTACAGTGAAGATTTGTCAAGTAGCAACCTGAAAGGGCAGAAAATGGAGGGATGTGTGTTAGATTCAGAGTTGGAGAGGGTAGGTAGCTGAGTAATAGAGACTGATCTGAGATTAAGAAGCAAAGAGCAAAGGTACTATTTATCTTCCAATATTCGCTTAGAGGTTGAAAATATTTGACAGGAAAGCCCTAGTTGAGTTGTATCTGATTAGGGGACATTTTAGCGACTTGGTATCAAGATAAATAATAGCAGGTGATTTGGCTTCAGGGTCAGATTTATTAATAAGAAGGAATACGAGGAAGGTTAAGGAAGAGAGAGGTGTTGGTAGTAACCATGGGAAGAGGGGAAGGGATAAGATCCAAAGCCAGTGCCAGAGCTCAAAGCCCTGGAAGGCAAGGAATTTGGGGTCTGAGTGACAGAATGGAGGCGAGAAAAGGACAAAATACTTCCTGGATTGACCTAGATGTGGCCCATAAATAAGTTACCGTACTGATGTCTTAATAGTTTTGCTAAGTGGCCACCTGAGGGCACTCTATCCTATGAGCCCAGGAATCTTTAATGTTTCCCCTACCAAGTACATTATTTACCCTCAATTTCTTGAAGAATAAGTTTAGGTGATGCCTTAAGCAAGACTACTCATGGAAGACGGGGGCCCAGAGTTATTCTTCCTCCCTCTTTTTGTTCTTGAACTGGATTAATGAATGAGCAAGACTGACCTCAATTCAAATCCCTGGGTAATTACAAGGATTAAATAAAATAACCTCATTTAAATCTATTTAGCATTTAGTAGAGACGCAATAAATATTAATTCCCTTCCAAATATATACACAGACTAATATACAGATTTGCCAAATATAGGAACAAAAGGAGAAACATGAGGAGGAATTACACCAACCCTTTATCTCTCTAGAGGGGGCAGGACTCAGAAGATTCAAAACGAATATAGAACTGTGTTTGCTCGGAAATCATTACAGAGAGCAAATTTATGATGCTCCTTTCATGGCATGCCGCTGCGTGTACATAACAGCCAGAGGGAATAAAACAAAAACAGCTGGGAAATAAAGATGAAAGCAAAACTGTATCAGCAGGGAGAGACACACAACCCCCTGAGAATCTGGGCCATGTCAGGAAAGATAATTTGTACAAGGTCACCTGCATGGAATTCATCTTCTCACAGAGAGATCATTAGACTCCTGCCCATTTCAGACCTTCTCTATTGGAGTCAAAGTGAAGAAGGAAATACATGGCCCCTAGTTTTCAAGGTTCTACACTCATGTTCTCTCTATAATATGAGCCCACAGACAAAAGCATGCATTACTATAAACACTAACTGTGGAATTTTAAATGTCTGGAAACAAAGAGATTCTGCTTCGCCTTGCAAATAGAGCAGGTTAAGATTTCCCCCACTCCTGAGTGCCATACAGCACATTTGCGACCTCATGCTGCCCTCTAGTGTCTTTTTAAAGTAAAGTAACGTTAGAAAGAACAATAACCCTGAATTAGCCAATAATGTGACTTCAGCCCAGGACTGGGAAAAAAAAAAAAAGAAAGAAAGAAAAGAAAAAAGTCAAATTCTAAAATAAAAGAAAAACTGATGTGTACAAAAATTTAAAAGTGAGTTACATTTGGCCTCAACATGGATCTTGCGTTATTTCAGGACTCTGTAACACATGGCATCTAGATCAGTGAATGCTTTTTAAAATTACAGACCCTTGTTGTTCTCTGCACATCCCTCTCAAATGATTACTGCTTCAGATGGTCCGAGGTGGGATCCAGAAATATGCATTTCACGAACACCACCATCTGATTCCGATGTAGCTAAGTTGGGTGGCCTCACTTTGAGAAGATCCAAATATGGTCACAATGACTTTGAACAGGGTGTCGAGTGAATCTGATAATTTTCTTTTAACTCTTCAAGGGTTCAATTAATTGACCGAAACAGGTCAACTTTCATTTATCCTGCATTTATAGCATCTCAATACAGCGAGACTAGCATGTAAACAAAACACCGCTGTTCAAGTCTGAGTGAAGAGTTCATGTAGTTCTCCTATACGGATAACTACTCTCTCCCCACCCCTCATTTCAGTAGGCATCTAGGTGGGAAGGAAAAGCAATGCCTCGCTGTTCTTACTCATCGTTCAGATATCCCTTAAACACTACTTCCTCAAAAAGTCTTCCTGGAGTTCCCGTTAGTTTCACTGCCCCTGATGTGGCTGCACAGCACCCTGCACTTCTCTGTCCTGTCCCCCAGTGCCAGTGACCTCTTTGGGACAGAAGTCTTTTCATTACAGGAACCCTGTTACCCTCTTCCCAGAGTCAGAGCTCAGTAAACACTGACAGCCACACAACCAAAAGTGGTGATGATGATGGAGACAGGAGAGGTCAGGCCCCGGGAGCATACTCTCTTCCCAGGTTCCCTCCAGCCGATGGCACCCATGACAAGAGGTGTCTTGGGATTATTGTTGCTATTTGATCACACACCCAATTTATAAGTCCCCAGCCTTGGCCCAATTTTGGGAGCTCACTTTTTCACATGTTCTGATAAATCTATAAACATATGGCAACTTCACAAGATTATAAGTGGTAATCATTAGTACAGAATATCTTTGTTCACATGGGAAATTCACATCCAATTTAAATTGTGTGTGTTTTTTTTTTAAAACACCAGTATACTAACTCAGAGTTCAATACTCTGTATCTTAATATTATATAATATGCTATTTTCAATGAATAGTTTTAGTGGTTTTTTTGGGGGGGTGGCATGGACAAAGCCTGGCTTATATGCAGGCTTATGAAATACTCAATGTTTTAATAAAAATGAGGTCTGAGAGCTACTTAGATTTGTAAGTACCCCCACCAGAAAGAATCTTAGACCACAATATCCCATTACCTTCACTTCTATTTTTAATGAACAATAAGCAAATATTTACTTCTCAGGAGACAATGTCCTAAATATCCAGAGACACAACACACTGCCTGGTATTGCTTCTCTGGACCCTCGATGTGTGGGGCTCTGTATACCACATACTTCAACCTATTGCAAACTGCTTCTTTCTAGCTATTATAGTCGCCAATCTTGAGTCCATAGTTTGTAGTGAAGTTCACTTATGCTTACTGAGGTCTCACCTACAGAAACAGGGCACTGTTTTGCTCTAGCTTTAGTGGCTTAGCCAGCACACTGAAGTTTACAGTCCCTCCCTTTCCCTTAACAATCACCATCTGAGTCTGCCGTGCAAAACAGGGTCACCCACAAAATAGAGACAAAAAGCACGCCATGCACTTCAGTCGGAGAGAAGAAAGAGAAAGAGGTTTGGCCTGTTAAAAGCACTTCCTTTGAATTTCATTTTATTTTCTGAGCTAAGCTATTAGATTTGTGGGCACAAACAAAGTCTCTTTGAAGTTAACATGAAGCCCACTGTGAAAGAAAGCAGACGGCCATTACCACACATTTTATGTGTTGGACAAATAAAGGCTCAAGATTGTAAATATATTCTGCAATTACAGAAATGAAACGCTGTTATTTCTCCTTTCGCCACACTTAGAAAGAGCATTTTTCTCTAAAAAGTGTTCTGCTGAATTTTCTCTTTCCAGTGCCCTAACTCCCCAACGTATTTACCTTTTGAATCAAAGGGAAAGATCCCATCAATAAAGCGTGCTGCTCTTTCCACGCAAAATTATGTCTGCAATGATATCTGCAGGGTTTTGTAATACATCGAAATAGAGCAGAAGAAACCATGGAGGGGGCGTTTGGCAGAACTGGGTTTACCTTTCTCTCTAGTAGTAGTTTTCTCTGGGCAAGTCATTCAAACTTCAAATTTCCTACATTGAGAATGACATGTCAATAGCAACTTCTTCAGTGCTTGCTGCAGTGTTACATGAGATGGGACATATGGATACATTTTTAGTGAATCACAAAGGCCCATTCAAATAGAAACTTGCCTTATTTCCCCCCTATTATTGACATGTTTCCCAAGCATTCTGTCTTGTGCACTTGAGAAATCAAGTATCAATAAGGAAGGGAAGACTTTCTTAGCAGCTGGTGAAAGAAGCATTCCCATGGGTGGGTAGGGGTCGGGGAGGAGGGATGGGGATAGAATTCACTGTTGGGGACCTGGGGTAGAAACCAGGCTCAGATCACTGATGGTCAAAGGATCTGTAAGGATCTAGGAAACCTCATCAAAGAAAGAAAACTAATAGGGTCTAGGATAATCTCCATGTGTGTCTTGTTACCTTGACTCCAAGTTGATTGAAAACTGTTGGGACCAAAAAATTTGCAAATACCTACTTTTCTTTATAAAATCAAGTCTAATAATACATTTTCCTGACTCTTTAAATTTTAATCATGCATGCTTTCTTAGGTGTTGCATTTTTTGAGCTGCTATTAAAAATACATAGGTTCCTACCACATTAAAGGGGGAACAAAGGCTTGTGTGTTGTATTATTAATTACATTCTGAAAATCAAATTCTGGTCAGTCTTTGTGGCAAGTACAAACACACCCCTACGCAGAGGATTGCCCATGTGAAGACAGATCCTGTGGTGCGGTGCTGCTTACTCAGACAGTAGCATGTACTTACTCTTGAGGTCTAAGTTCCTGGCTCCGGCCGTGATTTGTGTTGTGATTTTCGTGTCAATCTTTACAGTGTGGAGATTGCTGGTGTCCCTTGATATCATCACGTTGTGCCACTGATTGTCATTGAGAGGTTTATTTGAGCTCCCTTTGATGAGGTTAGCACCATTTCCCAAATCAAACACATAATGTAAGTACCTGGGAAAAGAACGAAAGAGGGGAAAGTGCCATCACTTTATGAATTTTTGATGGAGTCAAACTAAATATTACAAATGGTGATTTTTTTTTTCCAGGCAGTTCTATCCTGAATGGAAGTCATGAGAGTGAGTTACACAGACCTCAGCTAATAAGAAATTAAGAAACACTGCTCTGTTTCAGCAAGGATTCCTCATTGTCTCCACTATAGGAAGTAGTGAACATAATTTTTAAAATCACGGTCTACATTTTTCTTTATGACTTTGGAAGGTAACGTCTTTCGCTATGCTTTTCCCATTTCCACCATTCCCTCCATCCTTTGCTAGGCACACTGAAATGGTTATTCTTCTCACTCCTTGTGCACCTGTTTATTCTTTCAACTCAAAACTCTGTATATAGATGTGCGCTCATCCTTCAAGACCCAGCTCAAGTATCTACTTCCTGCTCTACAGGTTTTTCTAATTTCCCTGGTGACTGTTCAGGGCTTGGCACATGATCATCTCAGAAAACATTTCATAGTGCTTTTCTGTTATATTTCTGTTAACCTATACCCCCTAGGACTGTATGTTGGTGTGTGGCTCAGGGTTTCTGGAAATCTGAGACATGCACAGGGGTGGCAAGGGGTATATATTCACATCAGTGCCTGGAACATTATCTGGCCCATTGTAAATATGCAATATCTGCTGATAAATGCTCAAATCAATTAAGAGGCATTAAATTTTCCTCACAGTTTCAAGGAAATTTCATACAAATCTTTCTTTCTAAATTCTTTAAGGAAATATAACATAGAATTGAGCTTGGGTTGAATGGGATTTCATGAAATTTAAGCAATACAAGTACTTGAATTAGCTATTTAATTTAGCACAGACTAGCTTACAAACTTCTAGAAATTCTTTTGTGGGATTGCATTGTATAGTCATGCAATGCCCATTTTGAAGTGTAAGATTCATGAAATGCCTCTTGCAAATTAGAACTCAATGTTATTTGTATCTCATATGTAGAAATGTAGGTACAAATGTAAGTACAAAAGACTGTACTGAATCCATATCCTAACTTAACATATCCAAGAAATGATGTAAACAAATGCTTTATTTGTTCACCTCCCCATACCTCCGTCTACCACCTTACAAGCCAATACATTCTGTTTAGTGTATATTTCTGGAAATCAAGGCCCATTGTCCCAAAGTTTTATTTGTTTGTCATCAAACTGACATGTACTCACCCTTTAACTAATTCAACAACAATGAAATCATTTCCATCTCCACTATTATACAGAATTAGTCCATCTAGGGATGTTGTCTTGAACTGGAAAAAAAGATGCATAGAAGTGTAGGCTTGCAATGTAGCTAAGGCAACATAGCTTGATTTGGTCTTGAAGGTGACAGGGTCTGCTATGATGTTCCTGAAGCCAAATCTGGCATTGAGCTCGCAGTAATCTATGTCGCCATTTTTACACAGGTCAATGTATGCCATTCCGTTAAATGTCAGGCTCTGCAGGTGTCCAATAAAGTTGGAGGGGACAGAAGAAAGATACCGTCGTTCTGTGATGATGCCAGTCTCTATGTTATGGAACTCCAGCCTCGTATGATCACCCGCCATTTGACCTAAAAGAAAAGACAATATATTATTATTATTTTTTATATCTGAAAGGCACTTTCAACTTTAGACTTCCATAGCAATGTTACATTTTAATATACAAGAAGCCAAATAGCTTCTTGATACTTAGTCATGCATAGTGAGAACACCTAGGTGATGTTAAAGGGTGGAATGAGGCTGGCTTACACAACAAAACATTCTTAGGTCAGGTTTTAATCCTGGTCCAAATTTTAGTCTTTTCAAAAATCATCCTCATTAACAAAAAGTTACAGGAATTTTTTTAATAAAAGAAACAATAATGGAAGGAAGTTGGGAATGGAGTGAGGAAAGGGTAAGAGGAAAGGAGAAAGGGAGGGAGGGAGGGATAGATGGATGCATGGTTAGGGGCAGCGAGTATTCTAAATCATCCCAGTAAAGTCATATATCCCAGCTTCATGATTAGGTGATATTATATATATATAATTTATATGTAAATTACATATAATATATAATATATATAATTTTATAATTATATGCAAATTATATAATTCATATATAGTTAATTTATTATATAAATATTCTTTCAGGAAAAAAACTGTGACTATATATTTTCTTGTACCCAATAGAAATAGAGGAGTGTTGTGTTGCTGGCTGTTCTTCCAGTAATGAACCATGAAAATGAGTTCGAAGTTAAATACGTGCTTTTCACTTTCCCTTTTCTGTGCTGAATAATGTCTATAGTCTTTGTTCGCATTAGTCTCCCAAACACATTAGAAATTCTCTTGCTCTTTGGACCTCTGCCATTTTCCTTGCACTATGCTTTGGATAACTAAACTGAGCACAATGCACTAATTCAAGGCATGCCCAATTTTGATAATAAATTGAATAAAATTGAGTAAAATTAGCTCACATTGCCACAGGCATAATCTTCTTTAAACACCCTACTGTGAAGCTTAGCTACACATTCATTGAACAATTGACTATTCAACTCCACCCTCATTCCTCTCCATCCCACCATATTTCTATGTCAAACTCTATTATGATCATAGTTGCATAATGATTCAATAATGTAAGACTGAATTATTTTGTGATCAGTTATTTTTATGTTTTTTCTAAATAAATATAAAAATAAAGAATTTTCTCCTGAAAAAAAGAAAAAAGCCAACCTAGCCCCATCTTTACATCCAGAATGATAATTGTACCTGCTGGCAAGGTTGAAAGTAAAATAAATAAAGTTGTAAACTTGTTTTCTAAATGGTAAAGCACAACATAAATATAAATAACTCTTATCAGTGCCAGTTTTTCACTCCCAGCATTTTGCTTTTGTCTAATTAAACCGTCATTCACTCTCTTGTAACTCAAAATGGTCATTTAAATTGCAATTAAGTTGTTCCAGGTACTAGCTTCCCTACCCAACCTGTCATAATTGGAAAATTTATCAAGTTCACCCTATCTTATCATCCATAATCTTAATGAAAATATTAATTAGAGCTCATCTCAGAATCAGCCCAAGACAACACACTAAACCTTCTTCCCAGGTATAATAAAGATTGAACACCCACCGATATGGGTCCCCATCAACCAGTTTGACAGATTTCTATTTCTTTAGTTAAGACTGTAAACTATTAGATAGCATTTTAAGGAAATGCCTGTAAATAAAATTTAGAAATCATGCTCTTTGGTGTAAAAGAAAAACTGTTTATATACTTAGTTAATTGACTTTGATGATTATAAACTCATTGGTGTACAAAACTCTCTCCTGATCTGTACTTTATTTAATTTTCTAACACTCTTTACTAGTCCTTGGTCCTAGTAACAAGAGTCTAGTCCGCCTTGTCATGTTCTCTTTGCAGCTATTGGTTTGTTCTGATTCCCTCTGAAAACTTTTCTTTCAACAACAAAGAAATCGGTGTAAATAATTGTCTCTTTTCTCTCCACCCCCACTACCACCATGCCTCCTGATTGCCTATTCAATGCTAAAATAATATTAGATCCTTAGCAATTCTGGTTTCTCATATGACATCATTTCCCTCTCCTTCTTCAGTTCTTTTTGTTCGATAACCTCAATACTGCTCTGTGGGGATCCATCTCTTTCATAGCAAACAAAATTAACCTTTAATAATTTCCAAATATAAAGCTCTAGAGACACCAGCAACATTGAATTAAGAAGCTATATAGAATGAAGAATATGAAAAGCTTAAAAATCACTTGGGCTTTGATAGTTCTTGTGTTGATTTTTATCATCTTTGCTATATTAAAATCTAAGTCTTAACTCAGTCAACCCATTTCTTCCTAAAGGCTCTACTGATGAACAAATAGTAAAAAAGGAAATCCTGCCAAAATATTTCTAATACTTGAAATTAAATATTACCCCATACTGTCAACTTCTTGGAAGCTCTGAAATAGGGAAGACCATTTTGTTTAGCAGGACTAAGACATTTAGTGACAAAAATAACACTTAATACCAATTTTTCCGTCTCAAAGAAATAAGATATGCATGCAGAACATACATAATAAAAAGGTAATAAAACAGTGTTGAAGCAATCATGGCCCTGTTACAGGAAGGAACATTATGGTCTATATTCAAGAGCATATTCTCTCTTTAATATGTATATTTATATCATTAAGTATATTATATACATCACACAGACAGCAATGGCACATACGCTTGCTCATGGGGAAAAATTAGCACCTAAAAGCCAATACCCACTGACTAAGAAAACATAAACTGACTGTTGCCTTTTAAAAAATTATTTTTCCCTCAGAACTTACTCCAGTGTTTAATTTTTGTCAGTAGTACATCCACTTCTACTATTCTATATACGTGTGTTGATTCAGTAAGAAAAAATAAAGGACTTTGAAGGAGAAAATATTTTAAGATTCCAATTATTTTAAAATGTACTGTCATTTATAGAAATTTAGTGGAGATGAGAATTTGGAATTAGCAATATGCCTCTGATCAAGGTGTCTGGGGTATAGCAGATTGACAATAGTCTCCTACAAGACAACCACCAGAACAAGTTTCTTGGATGGTGTGTTTGTATAGAAATCTCAATATCTAAGTCCAATATTTTTACCAAACATATAGCAAGATCACCTATTTTAGGTTCAGTGTTACTCGGAGCTGGGTTAAATTTCTGGTATGGAACAAAATAACTCCCAAACCCTACATCCACTTGTTAATTCACTTAAAGTTACTGAGTGTGTGGTATATGTGTTAAGTGCTGTGCTGGATACTGGGGATATTGGATTGAGAGGAGTGGACCCAGCCCCTGTTTTCATAAAACTCACAGTCTACGGGAGGGTGGGGGGCAGACTAAAAAAGATAGGATATAATTATATATAATAACAAATGTCAGAGAAATGCTACAAATTTGATGAATGGAGTGTTATGTTAGTAAATGTGGAATGGGAGCAGGTGCTTGCTTTGATATTTAAGCTAGATTTGAAGGATTAAAAGGAGAAAGCCATGCTAACACCTGGGGAAGGGGAATCAAGAGGAGGATTCCAGGAAAGAAAGACAGGTGAACAAGTCTTTGCATAAGAAAGTGCTAGAGAGCATGGCTGGAGAGTTGTGAGCAAGCAAAGTTAGTGGTTCACATGAGATTGGAAGGAGCGCCAGGGACCAGATCTCTCACAGTGCCTTCTGATCATATTAGGAGCTACTGGAGGGTCTTAAGCAGGAGTGAGCTATGACTCAAAAGGGCTCTATGTGTGTATGTGTGTGTGTGTGTGTGTAATCCCTTTGTTGGTACAATAGATTGGCGAGGATTTAAACTAGGGTAGTTGCAGCAGAAATGAAAAAAAAATGGACAAAATGAGATAATTTGAAGATATAACTTACAGGATTTACTAAAAATATGCAGAGTGGTGAAGGGGGATGATTATCCTTGGCTTTTAGGCTTGAGGAACCGGATACATGGTGAATATTTTTTTTTAACAAAGGACATGCACACACACGCGAAACACACAGTACCAGATTTTGTAGACAAAGTGATGAGTTGAAACCCAGTGACTTCCCACTTAGGGATTACACATAGTTTGTACAACACTATACCTAGGAAATCTTCCTCCTTGAGCTTCCCTGTTGGTGACTGCTATTCTCATTACCCTAGGTGAAGTGCAGACATTCTCATGAACAGCTGGAGTACGTATTGCCCTATGTTCAACAGACTTAACATATGTTAGAAAATGTAAGACTTTGCATGAAGAATCCTTTGTGTTTTCCTTTTTAAATTTCTTCCCATTCAGTGATTTCTGACTTGCTGTAAAATTTAATAAGAAACTTCAATTGCTTCCCTGATTCATGAGTGGCTTCAAGTGGCCACTAAGATGATGGGGGGGAAATCCCATTCTAAATTTAAACCTCAATTCCAAGTTTCCATTGCTACTTTTGGAAACCTTTTCTGTACTATGTAAATCCAGGCTGACTTACTCTTAAAAACCATTACATGAACGGAAGTGTTTCAAAAGAAGATAGACAAATGGCCAACAAACATACGAAGAGATGCTCAACACCACTAATCATCAGGCAAATGCAAATTAAAACCACAATGAGATATCATCTTACCCCTGTCAGAATGGCCCTTATTAAAAATTCTGCCTTCCTTCTCTAAGTTAGGGAATGATTCTTTCAGAAGTTAAAATCCTATACATGATATCTCTACATTGATAGAGCCGACTGCCCTCTGAGGACGGGAACTTCTTTGGGATTGAAGGAACAGGCAATTCTCCATTGCACAAGGACCATCTTGTGTTTTTTATTAGAATAATTAACATGGAGCTGTTCTCTAAAAAAGAAAGAGAAGCTAATATCCCAGTGGATCATATGCTTGGAGTTATTTTCAGAGAAAATATAGGCACACTGATTCCTCTTTCATTTGGCTTCCCTAGGTCTCCAGGGTGGAGCTTTATAGCTCACCTGAGTTCGGAATCTACAAATCAGGGATTGAACTTGACATTCTTAATACTTGAGTTTAACCAACTGAGCTAAATGGCCAAAAATGATCTATTATAGCTTCGAGTGAAAAAGCGACTCACCTAACAGAACGCCAGTATATCTATCAATTTACCTAGAAGCTAAAAAGTAGAACTTGCTGCTGTTTATCCCCTAAATATTTAAGAAACAAGGAAACCAAACAGAAATTGGCATCCAAACAATGACTTCAATATTTTGTGTCACTAAGATATTTATCAAAACAAAAAAATTAAAATATATTATAATTTATTCTCAAAATATTAAAGTGCAAAAATGACATAAAACATGTTGATCATTGGGGAGGAAAAACATGTAACAGCTGCTCATTAAATAAAATTGTTAGGAGAAAAATTAGAATACAAAATGGACTGTGTGTATAAGCTCCAGTAGTGTACCAGCCTTGATTTGAAAAGCCACCTGTAAAAAAATGAGACAGTCTAAAGCATTAGCATCAGCAAAGTCAATGGAGACAAGGTGTTTACCTGTCATGGCCTGCTGGTCATCCACAGTTAACTTTAAACTTTTTCCTCGCCGAACCACACGCACTGTGTGCCACTCATTATCATTGAGGTTATAGCCGGCAAAAAGGGTCTCGGGACCTTTGCCTGTAGAATATGCCAAACAGTCATTATGGACACTCAGAATCAGTCAAGCAAATGAACCTCACAGAAAGTGAGAGAGAAAGAGACAAAGAAGGGGAGAAAGCAAGGGCTAGGGAGGAGAGAGAGAAGAGAGAAAGGCATGAGAAAGAGGAGGGGAGAGAAAGGAGAGAAGAGAAGAGAGACTGGCTGGACCAATTTTCAAGCCCATTAGAGTCATACATAGCAAGCAAGAAAAATGACAAGTTAACAAACATTCAGGTGTGACAACTTAAGACTCTTTAACCTATGTGTTGATCTAAGACAAGTGAATTAACCTGTTGTCATAAATAGGCACAGTCAATATCGCACTGGGAAGCTTCCCAAATTTACATACACTATTTTTTAAAGGAAATCTCCAATTTTTGCGGTCATCGCTTTCTTACTAATGGAGTAACTAGCAGTTATGTAACCGCTGACCTCCAGAAAAGGTCTGAGCATAGGTCGTTAGCTAAGCATTTTCAGTGAGTGTCTGATTAGACTCTGCGAGAAGGCTACTCTAGATACTATATCCTGCAATGGCTGCTTTTTAGCTCTTACATCACCACGTACCTGAAATGTTTACCACGTTCTTAGGTTTATTTGCCTGCTAAATTTATGAAATGTTGTGTCTAAAAATAAGTATAAAAAACCTCCTTATGTCTAATTGACATATATATGTGTGTATATGTTGCAAATCTGTGTGTGTGATGGAGGCACTTTTGCATGGGCAGGTATTAACTTGCAGTAAGTGGACAAAAAAAAGAAAGCAAAGCCAATAAAGTTCCAAATGTGGGAAAGAAAAATGGTGCTATTAACCAACAGTAGAGGTCAGGGATTCCTAGGAAAAGGCCAAAATATAGACATCAAGACGTGTAACCGACAGGGAAAGTAACTGCTAGTGAATCTATATAAACCTATGCAAATGGAATTTAAATAGACTTATTAATAGAACAGACATATTATTTCAGAAAGGGGTATGGTGGAAATCATTGAAATGACAAAGTTAGACTATGCCCCTCTTCAACTTTAAAACACAGCAAGGCAAAATGATTTTACTATAACTGGAAATTTTTATTAAAAATATATATTTCTATTGATCTGACATTATGATTCATTGAGGAAAATAACATTAAAGATACATTATTTGGTGATAGATTTTTCTCTCACTTTTTTAAGTACTGAAACTTACGGGCACGTTAAAACAATGAAGGGCATGACATCATTGAGTTTCATGACTTTCAACTGATCGGGGATCAGGATTGAAATTCATAATTTCTTTAAACCAAATTCTGCCAGCAAAACCAACTGATTCCCAAGAATCACTGGAGGACATAGGAGAAGGCAGAGATAGAGGCCAGGGAGAAGGATCAAGGAAAGACGAAAGACAAAAAATAAATAAGGGAACCAAGTAGAAGAAACCTCATTAGTCTATCCTATCCACATGAGATCATTGTTTGCTTTTAGAACTGCAGGTTGGCTATCCACCCAGCCCCTTGATTTTTCTCATACTGTATTATTGATGATACAAGTCTTGTATGCTTGGTTGGTGTGTCTCAGGCTTAAAATGAGCCAGCGATATAAGCTAAATTTTACAAGATGAACTGCCTCAGCTTTTTAAGCAATACCAACTATCATTAAGATTAGAAATAATCTCTTTGATTAGAGAAGTTAAATTATACATCTTGATACAGGAATAAATACTATACTAGACAGAACAGTTTTGAGAGAATGATCACTAAATAACTGGAGAAAGCCTGTTAGTTCAGCAACTGCAAAAATATTTTGAGACCACATGTTGAAAGTAAGTTCCAGGATCAAAAGAACTCTTTCTAGTTTCAACAGTGAAGAAAGAAGTATTTAATAACTCTGCAGCATCTTAGCATCCTACTGGCACTGAGGGCCATCCTCAGTTTTGATCTTTTTTAAAAAGGGATATATCATTTTAAAACTATTTTTATAGGAGAGATCATTTTTTTCTTAGAAATATGTGCTTTTGAAGCAGTTCCACTCCCATTCTTTTCATTTTAAATGTATTTTTTCAAGGAAAGGAAGCATAGGGGTGATATCATCGTTATACCCCATTCTAGGCTTGATCTTACAGTAAAATTGTAATGCTTAATCTATGAAACAACTATTTCCATAACAACAGGCACAGAATCCAATTAAAAATAACCCTTTGGTTCATAAAAATCTCTGTGGGCCAACTTCCAGCTCCTTTCTTGCATTATTAAAAATGTGAACAGATTGACTTTGGAAGACAAGGTTTTTAAAAATGCACTTAATAGCCTCAGTTCAGAACAATGTTACCCATGTAACATGAAGTGTAATGGAAAGTGCACTGGACTGGGAGTTAAGAATTGTCATTGTCAGTCCTCGACTTGCTGCTAAAAAATAAATTGGGGCTGGTGAGTGCTTATTATATACCGGGCACTTTGTTATCTTGTTTCATCTTTACATTATTCTTAAATTGCAGACACAGAACTGAGGGCCTAGAAAGCTAAAACTATTTGTCCCAAGATCACACAGCTAAAAAGTGGTAGAACGTAGTTCCATCCTAGGCCTCACTCAAAGCCTGCATGCTTTCCTTGCATTATCCAGCACCCTAGCTATGAAACCCTTTGGCTAGCAACTTAATTTCCCAGTTTCCCATATCAACATGAAGGAGGTAGAAAATATGCTCTTCGTGATGACGTCTAGCTTGCCCTACTTGATCACACAGTTTGGAAATCCTACACATTCTCTGCATTAAGTCCTGCTGGAACAAAACCTCTGAACAACATACTCTCTCCCTAGGGATGCTGAGATGGCTTCTACTACAGATGTGATATAGACGAAGGGCCCTTGGTTTACGACCTGTCGCCATCCACAATAAGCAGTTAGCTAAAATATTCACCTTTCGGTGGTCTAAACATGCGCATGCATAAAATGCAGAGATAATCTAGCTGATTTCTATGGTTCCTTTAAAATTTCACATTCTCACAGAAATCTGAAATACATGGAATTGTTAAAGAGAGATGGCTTAACTGTTGACATGTTGAATTTGAGAGCATTTTGCCTCTTGTCAGCATCTTAATAGCAAAATTATAGTTTGTTCAAACTATTAATGACCTGAATTCCTTTTGGAATTTACTTTTCCTTTGGGGATATGAAAATATGTCTCAATTGTACTAACATCTTTTTCCCAGCATCAATGTGAGTCTTACGGACTGAATGTTTGTGTCTCTCCCAAATTCACATGTTGAATTTCTTACCCCCAATATGATGGTATTAGAAGGTGGAGACTTTGAGAGGTAATTAGGTTTAGATGGGGTGGAAACCCATGATGGAATTAGTGTCCTTACAAGAAGAGGAAGAAACACTAGAGTTTTCTCTCTGCCATGCGAGGATACAGAGAAGGCAGCCGTCTACAAGCCAGGAAGCAGGCCCTCACTAAGAACCAAATCTGCTGACACCTTGATCTTGGACTTCCCAGCCTTCAAGAAAACTGTGGGGGTTACGAGGAAAAAAAAATGTCGTTTAAGCCACCCAGTCTATGGTATTTTGTTATAACAGTCTGAGCAGACTAAGACAGGGAACAATATTTTAAAGACTTTTAAGAAAGTCCATTGCACTGTTTCTATTTTAAAGACATCATTTCTTATATTTTGTAGGGAGTTATGTTTTATATGTGATTTTACACTTGATTCTTACTGTAACCTATTATTTAAACCACAGAGGTATTGTTTTTTTTCATTTTATACTATGGAAGCGGATGTAGAAAGGTTGAGCAAATTATTAAAAGTCTCAGAGGCAGTAAGAAGTGGAGTGAAAACTGAGTTTTTGAGATCTCACATCTCCATTAAAATGTCCTTTCCACAGAAAATCACCTGCAGGTAGTATAAGAGAGGTGAAATGTGGCTGAATATCCCCAACTAATATTTCACAAGACTGGGTCAGAATTCAGCTCTACAGGCTAATGTTATTTTAAAGAATTTCAGAATTGGAAGGGACATGAGAGATGTGGAAGTTTACTAAGTCTCCTACAAACAAAGACCATGAGCTCCAAAGAAACTAGACGATGTTCCCACATTCACACTGATGTAATAGAGGAGTGCAGGTCTCCAGACTATAAGTCTAGAAAACTTTTAAAAAATTATTCTGCCCATTATGCTTATCTAGAGCAAACTTCTGGAGGAACACCAAAATCTGAGTCTGTGATTTGGTTATTGACTTCTATTTTCTCTGCACGAAAGGTAAAAGCCAAGCAAGGATAAATACAATTTAGTAAGAGTGTAAGTTCCTTTCAACAGAGTTTAATCTAAGATACAACATAACTGTTTCCTGGTTGGTGATATTCTCTGGATTTGCTGTTGATTTTGTAACTAAAATTTATTACTAACAGATGGAAGTAGAAACAATAAACTTCTCAGGTTTTTTTTTTCCTTTCCTTTCCCTTCCCTTTCCCTTTCCTTTCTTTCCCTTCCTGAGATGAGGTCTCACTATGTTGCTCAGGCTGGACTCAAACACCTGGGCCCAAGGGAGGCCACCGCAGCTGCGATATAGGTACACACCACCACAGCTGGCTCACTTTGGTTTTTCTTAATTCAGTTCAAGTTGATTGCTCCTTCATAACCTACCCATCCACAAATTCCAAGTATTTCTAAGATTTACTCTTAAGAAGGGTGGGAATTAAGAATCACGAGACCGATAAAGAAAGGTATGTGTGTGTCCACATGTGTGCGCATACATGTGAGAGAGCAAGAGAGCGAGAGGGAGAGGGAGAGAAAAAGAAAGAGAAGCACTTAAAAGATGGTGGCTTTGTTTGGCCAAATTGGAATCGCATTTGCTAATTACTATTCACTTCCATTTTCACATCAATGTGGATCTTAGGTCTTTTTAAATATTCGTCTTAGAACAAAGGAAATGTCGTGTTACACTTTGTAGTTTTTCACTATGGGAGGGAGTGGTGGAGAAAACTGGAATTTTTTGTTTCTAGTCTGTCATCAACTAATTACGTCACCTTAAGAAAGTCATTTATCTTCCCTGTTCCTATTTTTATCTGTAAAATGAGAGTGCCGGATAAGAGCATATTAAAAAATACTCTCCTGTAGCCAACTTTAAAATTCTGTCTTACTTGGGAGGACCAGAACCACCTTGGAGCTACATGAAAGAGTGAAATATTATAGTGAAATTCTCTAAATGTATGAGACTTTAATTATTATTATTAATGTATTTATTCTTGCTTTGGCTTGTGTAGGCAGAAGTCAGACAGAGCTGCAAAGAGGCTGTTCTACCCTACAATTAATAAACACAAATGAATCAGAAGGCCAATATTGATATGTGCTAGAAAATGTGTTTATTATTTTATAGAGTCCAATTTTAATGGTGAGAACTGTATTTTGTCATCTTGACATCCCTCAGAGAATATAGCAGCAAATAATAAATGATCAGTCAGGAGCAGGAACCATTGCCTTCTGTGTACCAGGGTATCCCTTTGCTTTATGGACAAGTTCACTCAGGACACTAAACCATAGATCAGAAGCTTTGGTGGTGAAATAATGAAGTGATAATTAAGGAACTTTTTTTTAGTTATAGTAAATTATTCTTTCACCTGCTCAAAGAATCAGATCAGAGAAGGGAAGTATGAAAGCCTCCGACCTGGTATCTCTCTAAGCTTGCCTCACTCAGGACAAGTATGGTTATGTGATACAAAAATCCAGGAGCTGAACTGGGAAGTGGTTTCATCATTACTTTTAACTCAGTAGGATTATTTTTCCCACAAGTAATCTTGCATAAAGAATATGAAAACCATGTAAAGGAGGATCTGCCCTACTTATAAAGAAGCAGGCTAATTGGGCCGTTGAGGAACCATTTGGAACCCCTGGATTCTACAAACTTCGAAAGTCACTCAAGTAGGGGGTTCATTTCTCCCTTGAGAAAAAGGATGACCCTCTTTATCAGAAAACTCCATCGAAGGCTTTTAAAAGTCATTTGCAAACAATCTTTTGCATATAAAAGTACACCTGATTTACACAAAGGATTGTGTAGCTTATGAATTAAAAACTATTTCTCCAGAACATAATTTCTTATGTATATCAAAGTCCACTTTGGTATTCACAGCTACTAGTTTTAGTCTGTCTGCATTATCATGCCTCTAGCATGCATTCCCAGCAATCCCTTAATTACAAAGTCCAAAACCATAAACCTTGTTCTTAAGATTTGGTAGGCCCTTTCCTCTTATGCCATCTGAGGTATGCATCAGATTGCTCTATCTTAATTTCTATTCATGAGGGAGCCAAGATTTAGGATTTGTGCTTTATTTCATTTAAGCAACTTGAGTCTTTTCTTCTCATTTTTTAAATTGTCTATTGGCTTTCCTCCCAACTTATTTTTAAATTATTTTTGTTAATAACTTCAAATTCTCTTTGAGACTATGGGAGCATAAATTAATGAGTGAATTTATTTAACCAAGAAAAAAATAGCTTTCAAGGGATGAATGGATAATTGGACCGACTCTTTCATTTTACATATAGCTCCATGAGAGGTTAGTTGATTTTCCTCAGTCCTCCTTGTTACTGACAGGTTGAGACTAACATCTAGGCCCCTGATTTATTCAGGACCTGCCTAACATGCATTACTTAATTGTCTTGCCAAAATCAGAAAGGTGAACATTCTTTGGTTTTTGCATATTGCACCATTCCCTATTTCTTTCTATTTATAAATGTATCAATACAATAAATTACTCTAAATACATTTTAAACAGACTTTCTGCTTTGGTAGCAGAATTAGTGGAACCTACAAACAACTTACTGTCATACACAGTGTGACAAGCAGTGCTGAAATAGGTGTGTTTTTATGCATACCCCCTCACATTTGGCTCAAATGTAGATTCTCATATATTTCCAGGGAGATCAGTATGTATAGTAAAAAAAAAAAGAAAAATCTTGAACTTGGGTGAGAATTATACCAACCTAAATTCAAAAGTAGGTTTTGCATTTTCTGCTTGAATAGGCTTAGAAAGGTTAGTTAGTTTCTCTGAGTTTCCCTTTCATCATCTGTAAATGTCGGATAACAATATCTATTGTATTTCATAGGCTTGTTGCAAGAATTAAGGGAAATAACAAATGAAAGGTGTTAGTTAGGTGCCTGGCACTTTGTGTGATCTCAAAAAATATTATTAATAATTTTTTCCTTGCTTTGTAATGGGAAAATAAGGTAAAGAACAGTATGTAAATTTTGCAAACCACCAAAGGATCTACCACTCAAAAATGGCTGATAATCAAAGCTATTAGATGCTATACATAAAAATGGGTATTGAAAAGACTATATACAGTTTTATTTGAACAGGCATACTGCATAGTATAATCTTTGAAATTAAGCCATTCAAAGTCAAATTCTTTGGAGGAGTTGATATCTTAAAGTGAGATTTCACAGTTTTTGCTTTGGGTTATTTAGTCCCAAAACATTCAACACAAATATGAAAATGAATGTAAAGGATACTTCCAAACAAAACCCTGAAATTTGTCAATAAAGATTTGATTAAATTTGTTGAGTTAAAATAACATGAATATGATACTAACTTTGGATCCTGGTAGAAAGCCTTGCATACCAATGTCCTGTGAATGTGAATGTGGGGTTGGGGGTGGGGGAAATGTAGTGAACAGCAACAGAAAAGAATAAAACAAAGTTAAGAAAACTTTGAAGCAATGCAAGCAAAGACCTCAATCGAAGAAACGGACAAATGCCTCTGGAACTGAAAGACGGATGTGGCTACATAGAAACTTGGGAAAACCAAACACATACCAGGTATATTTGGATTTTTAAAACACCTAGACATGTGTGCCTCAAGCTGAAACTATTAAATCTCTGCATACCCTTTAGGTAGCTATCCCTCTCTAGTGGTGTATATATTTTAAAGATGCCAGCTATATAAATGAACCGTCTCTATCAGGTACCCAGCCTCTTAGTACAGTTCAAACCAATTGATTCTGGACTCCGTTTTCTTTGTCTTAAACATCAAATGCTAGTAATTTCTACCTAGTCATTTCAGTGGTTAATCTGGTTGTTCAATTAAACCATTTGTTGAGCATGAGGATTTTGCGGGGCGTTTCTGCAAAGCGATTAACTAACAAATTGTTACAGATGATAGGTAGGAATCGTAAAAAAAAAAAAAAAAGCCAGTATTCCAGCATTGCCTTACACTTATAAATTGGTTCTATATTTATACATGACTCTTCAACTTTTTTAGTCCATTAAACTGCCTACAGCACCCAGTAATTGTACAAGGAAGAAAAGTTACAGTATCATAGCATCTTATAATTATGAAATTTTAAAACTGAATGATTCATATTATATCTGCAGTTTATCCCATTTAACTACTTATTTATTCTGGGTTATATGGCACCCATATGTTATCAGTTTAGTTTAAAATTTATTTTGTGCCAAACACTGATATCAGCATTGGGAATGCCCCAACTTAGAGTCTAAGGAGCTAATAAATCAGGGGTCAAAACACTTTTTCTGTAAAAGGCCAGAGAGTAAATATATTTGGCTTTGCAGGCCATGTGGTTGCCACTGCAATTATCCAACTTTGCTATTGTAGTGTGAAAGCAGCCATAAATACATATGTAGACAAATGGGTGTGGCTGTGTTTCAATAAAACTTTATTAAAACAAGGGGCTAGCTTGTGGGCTGTAGTTTTCAAGCCCCTGTGAGATACACATAAATGGACATAGACAATTAAAAATCTCCTTTCCTATGAACTTTTACATTGCCTATTACAGAAACAATAATGGAAAAAAACCCTCAACTTTAAGAATCAGGAAATTTGCTATTTGTCAATATGGCCATTAACTCAATATTTGTCAATATGGCCATTTGTCAATATGGCCATTAACTCTAGCATAATCTCAATTATGCTAATTATCTAACTCTTTTACTATTTTTTTGCCTTCGTTTTCTTACAAAACTACAACAAAAACTAAAAGCAATTTTAAAAGGCTTTAAATGATATGAATCAATTGCAAAGTCTCTCCACTTCTAAAATCTAGGCTGCATTGGACTCCTTTCCTTTTCTGCAAATTTAGAAGACTTCATTAAAAAGCTGTGTGTGTGTGGTGTGTGTGTGTGTGTGTGTGTGTGTGTGTGTAAAATTAGGTTTCTACCTATATCAACTTTCCCAGGTACTAACGAGTTTTATTTAGCCATTGACTTTTAGGACAATAGCCTCTGGTAGGAGGCATGACCCTGTGGGAAGATGGAAACAAGCCTTGTCATTGTGACAATGATGGGAGGTGAGAAAAGCCCAGGAAACAGAAACAAGAGTTATCACTGCTTGATGCCTGAGTCATGGTCCCTGGCAGCAGCACTTCCTACCTGTAAATGACAAGAAGATGTGTTTCTCAGGTTGTAATTATGGCACTCTCAGCCTGCTATTTGACTCTGTCATTACTTTCTGGTTTTAAAATAATTACTTAAAAATAATCTGACCTCTGCTTAAAAAAATTTCAAGGGAGAGTATCTTCTCATTAAATATTTCCATTTTACCTTTCTCAGCTTCTAGATACTGGGCTGGAACTAAAATCCTTTTATTTATATTTTTCACATGAATCAGCTAGAAAATGTAATAACAAAATTAGACATGTAAATGGCACTTCCAGATTCGTCTTTTGCTACATCCTAACCTTACTGGGGGCACATCAAGCTACGTAATTTGTGAGCCCAGTGCAAAATGAAAATGTGGGGCCTTTGTTCCAAGTTAAGAATCTCAGGATGGTGACAGCAGAGCATTATCCCATGCACAGGGCTCTTCTCAGCACAAGGCCCTGGGTGACTGTACAACTTGCATGCTGTTGAAGCCAGTCTTGATTAGGACTATAACTTTTGTGCTTATTTATTTTTAAAGTTGTTTTTAAGTAAGCTCTATATTCAGGAATGTGTAGACAAAGCTGGAGGCAAAATCCTTTTATCCATGGAAGAGGCACAGGTTAGTCACCTTCCCCATCCATCTGCACTTCATGACATGGCCTCTGGGGTAGCAGAGAAGTTGTCTCCTGCCTGTCTTGCAGGCTAGGCCTGCTGTCAATCACAAACTGGGCTTGGTAACACACCAATCACTCTAGGAACCAGGAAGCTGAATTACCTGCTGAGCTACGTGACTCCTCCTAGTCCTCCTCCATTCCTCCTCAAGCTCTCCTCAATTTAGCCAAGGATATTTCCTTGAGAACTATTCATGTCTTTATAAAGAGCTATTTGCTTTTGCTTTACAAGCAGAGAGATACTTACAGAGTCTTAAAGACAAATATATTTCTTTATACTAAAAAAAAGTTAGAAATACCCATCCCCAATTAAAAAGTACTTTGAGCAAATAATATAAAGTCAGATATTAAGCCTGGAGATGTTTGGTTTTTTCAAAAATAAACACTAATGACAGGAGATAGTTTATAAACTTTTAAGAATCCACTGAACAAATTAAATAGTGCTAATTGCACTGTATGCATTTTAGCTGGATTATTTAAATTCTTCCTTATTTTTTTTTTTTTTAACATTCCAAATGTGTATATCTTGGTCTGGTGCATGTGTTCTGGGCTTCTGGACTCAGAGACTATCCAGGTTTTTATCCTAGTCCCACAAGTTACTAGCTGTGTGACCTTAAGCAAACTACTTATTTTCTCTGTGCCTCAAACTTAAAATAACATCTGGTTTATGTTAACTTCTCAATTATAGTAATGATAATAGTAACTATTATCAATATTATATTATTATTATTCTCTTATTCTCAATGGATTTAAAGTCTCAGAGAAATATCCTTCATCCTATATCTCAGTGACTTGAACATAAGAGCCATTCACTATGTATTTGTTGCATGGGTTTATGTGTTTAGATTTTGTGGAGTATTTTTGATGGTAGATGAAATATCTCTTAATAATAAATTAGGCCAAGTAGTTAATGAAAAATAACTCCATCAACTCTTGTTGTTTTCTTGGTCCATATATAATTTTACAGTGTAATAGTTCTGCCTGTTCTCCTCCAACAACTCTTAATGCCTCCACTCACTAAGAAGTATCAATAAATAGAAACCTCCATCCTCTTGTTTCCATGTTTAGCAGCATGGAATCCAGTAAGCCCTATAGTTGAAAAACTTAGGTAACTCACTTAGCTGTCTGGAAAATTATTTGGACAGCTTTTTTGCTCAATTCCATTGAAAATAAACTTAATGTTGCATATAGCCTAGAAGAGCAAATGACCAAAGGCCAGTAATCAGTGACTTCCAAGGACAAAGAGAATAGTTGGCTTAGGAATTGGGGAACCTGAAGGCTTAATGAATAATTAATTATAAAAAAACATGGGTCTTGTCTGCAAGAGGATCTGATTTTGGAAAGCTGTTGGAAATTCCCTACAGGGACTCCTTTGTCATTTTCCTAAATCGTACCCACATTATTCTACCATCCACAAAATAAATTTCAGTATTTGTAGACGCCTCACCTCCAGCAACATTTCTGGCTAAATGTCATAGTTCTAGGTAAATGAATAAACAGGGTTTAAATCATCTACTAAGAAACTTTTAGCCTCTATAGTTTTGACATTGATTGTACCCATTTATGACAGACCAGTATAAATATCTGATGTAAATATTTTTCAATACATTTTAAGAAATATAATTTACCTTTTAAGAATATAATTATATTTACAACACAGTAAAATTGAACACAAATTAAATACACTTATTGCTAAAAGAATGTTTTCAAAATAGCTATCTTTAAATCTAATCTAGCTCAACTGGCAAGTTTAAGAAAAAGCATAATAACATAAGCCTAATATAAAAGTAAAAATTTGGACTGTGATTTTATTTTAAAGAAAACAGGTCATTTCCAAGGAATGCTTATCACATAATTTATGGCTAGAAGATATAAAATTAAGTACCAAAAAATTAAATGTGCTTTTAAGTAAGCATTATAAACTGAAAGTGTATCCAATGCTCATGTAGCATGAAAGAAAGGGGTTCTATCGATTTATATTAATACTTATTTAGATGTGTCTTATGTAATACCCACACAATGACAAGCTGTCTGAATAAAAAACATTAAAAAGCATATAGGTGCTGAGCATTTAGATATTTACAAAATTTAAATTGACATTCCAATAGCAAAGCCATTATACTCACAAACGCAAAATTATTTAATTAAATTTATCATTCCTTGTGCGAATACACTTTATAATAGTTATAGAATTTCATGAGACGGTCAAGAGGAATGTCTATTTTTTTCATAATTCAAGGACAATGGTTTTACCTGTGTTTTACTTTCCATATCTTATTAATATAAGTATAGCTGAGTATCACTGAGTGTGAGATTGAATTCACAAAATTTTAGTACTTTTAGAGTATTCTAGCACAAACTTTTCCCCAAAGTAAGAAGCATATTAGAAAAAAAAAATCAAAGTTTCTGCTTTTATTAAATTTTTACAGATTTTCTCTTCCTTTCTTTTCACTGGGAAGTCATTATAATGCTTGACAATCTATTTCTCAGCATTTATGGTAAACATTACGGATCTACTTGCTTAAAGAAAACACATTCTAAAAAATGTGACAAGGAATATCTTGTCTTTAGAATTGTTGTACTGCAGCATCTCATTTGTTTTGATATTTTGTTTCTTTCCTCATTGATTGCTCAAATAAAGGCTGAGGAAAAAGCTGTACATGATGATGTTTCCATCCATCATGTAAAAATTAGAATTATAATACAAAACTTTTTCCAAGCATTGATATAATGATTTACTAAATCCTTCTTTATTTGAATATTACTGTTGCAATAACAGTGCTAACAGTTGTTTCCTTTCATCATCTTTGGTTTATTTATGAGGCTAGCTTTTAGTCACTAACTTGAGTGCTATGATTCTCTTTGACCATTTATTTTAGTAATTAGAAAGGTATTGGAGTTAGTTCTTTAAAGTTGTTCTCAAATCAAAGTTTTCTGAAATGAACAGCTCACCTTCCTCTCCAGGAAATGTTCTAAAATGGTGGTGGCACAGCTATAGCAATGACTATTGGCAATTAAATCTTAGGCCAAATTAATGTGATTTATGTGAGGAGACAGCGTTTGGAGGTTCCTTGGAGCTGGTCAAACAACTGCTAGAAGTAATGAGCTATGTTTCTGTGCCTCGTTCTGATTGATTTTCATATGGTAAGAATAGGTTAGACTTTTCACTTGGTGGGTTACAGTCAATGACAATAACTTCCACCAACACATCTAGAAGCATCTTCTCATTTATGGCTATTCAGATCTGGTTTATTCCACAAGATCTTGCTCACAGATGCTTCCATTCAGTTTTCTACTAAGAAAACTGAGATCATTGATGAATCATAATACAATATACTTCTGTACATATAGTTTTCCTCCCTATGATATCTTTCTTCAACTGGCTCAGTGACCTGGAATTGCTTTCTACCACTTTGGCATAAAATTTGAGAGAAGTAATAGATTATATTTTAAGATACTATATATTTAAATAGAGGACATTATATTTACCATATGTTGCTAAAATTAAAGGACAGATTGCAAAAACATTTGTACACCATGGCTCTATATTTTTAAAGAAGCACACATTATATAATGCATTATATATTAAGTACATCATATATTAATATTTTAATAAGTTTTCTATGCAGATTGAACTCATAAGCTACTTTTATATATTTTTTGTTTTCTCTAGCCTAGATATGTATATCATTTCTAATTAGGACACATATGTTTTAAAAGGCTCATTCTGACTATCCTGAAGGTCAACATTAGGGGAAAATTTAGTACCTAAATGAATTTAAAATGTACACACCATATTACAAATACACGATCTAGTGAAGGCTTAGATTATCCTAAATAATAGTTCAATTGGTTTCAATTATATCTTATCAGAACATTTACTTTTATACATTTCTTATTTTTTAATTGCAAAAGAAAAATTATTATAGAAAATTTAGAAAGTATAGATGATGGACAAAAAAGAAATTAAAAATTACCACAATCTTACCAGCAGATCCTATAAACATTTTAAGGGATATAGTAGTATTTACAGAAACATTATAGAAAAGTAACGTTGCTACGATGGTCTTTTTTGGATTTTATAACTGATTGCTTAAAAAACAGAAGATACTCATTACTTCTTCATTGCTTTTGACTGAACTAATTTAACTTAACTGATCACTATTTAATACATTGACTGCCACGCTAGAAAAAAGAGTTTTCCTTGGGGCCATGGTGTTTTATTACAAAAAATGGAATATAAACTTTGAAAACAAAATTATCCTTTCCAATTTAATAAAAGAATTGTTATTTTTTACTGTTTTCTGTGCATGATTTATATGGAAATATATTGTCAATATTAATTGTAACAATAAGAACAACAACAAATAAGATTTTCACTAACCAACTGCAGGGTTTTGCAGTGTGAGTTACCTGCACAACACGCCGCTCCCAAGGTAAAGAGATGTGTGAGATACATATGCTTCCTGAGGCCCTGGGCTCAAAACTAGCACGAGTTAAATACAACTTCGATGGCAGTTAATGTGTTAAAGAATTATTTGATACCAAAATATTATTTTTGACAGTGTAAAATTTCTCAGTTAATTTATCTAACCAAATTTTCAGACAAAATGTTAAATTTATAAATACAGGATCTACTAAACCATTTCAGAAATCTCATATCTGTAATGTCTCTAACCAAAGTTAGTTGGTTTCTCTGTGTATCTGACAATTTAATGAGTGATTTTCACTAGTACCTACATTCTTCATATGCAGCATTAAAAAGGGATTTATTAATTTGTACCTTAAGTTGTACATTTTTAAAGCAATTTTAACTATAATAGTTATGTATAGAAAAAAGCAATGGACTTTGAAATTTAATTTATTTCAATAATACTATGCATAAAATATTTCAAGTCTGTATTTAGACTGATCTGAGGAGTGTGATGAGAAGGTAAGGAATTCTCACAATTAAGTAATAATAAACAAATAATATTAAGTACAATAAAAATAATTTAAAGATTTTTAGCATTGTTACTTTACCTTTGGGGAAACTGTTTTCACAATACATTTCCTATCCATCTTGCTCTTTGCTCCCATGAATAACAAATGAAAAGAAATGAATAAGAGCTCTGGGCACAAAGAACATTTCAATCTCTAAATTCTTTAATGGTTCCATGCATTTCCCCCACCCCGACTTAAAGAGCCTTGCCCACTTTACTTATGTGCTGTATGTTAGCCAGTGATATGTTGAAGAGATTGCAATCCTCATGGGTATTTTACGGCTAAAGTCAGACAGCTTAGAGAAAAGATACTTGTGTAGAAGGCCTACATCCTCTTTGACCCCTGCCCTAACGAGAGCTGACTGAATCACCAGTGAACGTCTACCATCAAAGCTGAAATCTGGTGTGTAGCTTATGAGATGATGGGATTTGAAAGCTCTGCCCAACAGGACAAGGATAAGTAATGAATCAAGTAGATTCTCTTTCTAGGAGGGTTCCAATTCACAACACATAGAGCAACAAGAAAAAAAGAAAAGAAAGGAAACATTAAACAAGAAAAACACAGAAGAAATTCAAAATAACGATGGAAGTGGTAGATGTAGAGAGGTCAGCTATTTCTAACAACAAAACTAATACCAGCATCTGACCAACATGCTGTGATCTCTTGCAGATCTCTTATAGATCTCTTACACGCTACAAAACCCTGCAGTGTGTTGGTGAGATTTGGTTATATAAAAGAAAACTCCCTTTCCAAGAAAAACTAGTAAGGGAATATCAAGTTCAGAATGTTTTTCCTCAAGCTTTCTAGGTTTTTCTGACAATTTCTATCTAGGCAATTGTTATAATGCCAACTCTCAACAGTGAAGATAACTTGATGAACTCGGTCAATTCTAATCTGGAATTCTACATTACTTTGAGCACAATCTTTCGCATTATCCATAAGGAAATGCATTACTGAATAAATGAAAACAGAGATTGGTTGCAAGATGAATTCTTAACCTGGACAGAAGAATAATCTTTTAGAACAGTGCAGCATTTTATGCTTGCACATTAGCAATAAATAGATTAATTGTTCTTGAAAATAGACCAAGTATTCTTCAACCACTCAGAGTATTACTCAATTGCCCAATCTATGTAGCTATCTAAATATGCAAGAAAAACTGTACTATTCTTTACAATTCTCACAAGTTTAAATGTGTGGGTAATTAAAATGTGTGGAAATTAAATTTTATTCCAATTTTGATATTTTTCTAAAAACTCATTGTCATGTGCCAATTCTCTTTGCCTGTTTTAGGTATTTGTCTTCTGTCAGAAATCTATGGTCTCATTTTATGTGCAATTTCTCTTTGATTTTTGCTAAAAATAACAATTTATAAATTTTTCTTCCTTCTTATATACTTTCAGCTAAGAAAAATTAAATAACAACAGCAACAAAAATAAAACTGTTGTCTGTGTTTACACTTTGATCTTCCTTGGGAAACTTCTGGGCAGGTGGACGTCATCAGTCACTGACAGGCAATAGTTGACAGAACTGAGCAAGTCAAGTGATTGCTGTGTGGGGGCACAGGCAATAGACTTCCTTTTATAGTTCTCTGCTCTTCAGGCACCAAGCAGCTACTCCAAACTGAACATTTACTTCATGCTAATAAGTGCCAGCCCCCAGAAATGTCCTCATATCTTTTTAAGTAGCTTGCCAAATGGCAGCCTGATCAAAGCAATCTAATATGGCTTAAGTGCCACTGGCTGACATTTTGCACTCTTTCATTGCTTTGCATTTTTATCTACATAAAAATTGGTGATAACTAATATCCAGTTGATCTTTTTATTCTGGTAATAAAATGATAATACAAAGATCTTATTAACCACTGCAGATATCCATCAACATATATTTTCCAGTAATGTACTGCTCAGAGTGTGTCTTTCCTATATCCAAGTCAAAAGTGAGGTTAAGTACTTGTCCTTAGATTCCCTTCATCTCTAATACTTGGGCACTGAACTGCAAATAGAAGTTGAACTTCAACCCTTGACACTTTGTTCACATTAATGTTATCTGTAATTTTGTTTTCTCTGCATCTTTAGATAAATCATTTTCTAGGAGAAACCAAAAGTAGTTGGAAGGTTTGCCTACTAAAATATTTTTTTTTAGATCCTGGAAAGTTTTTATTCTTGTACGAAAACAAAAGAAAAGAGGACAGGAGAAAGCAACATTGGAAATGGAGAAGGAAGAAGAGGAAATCTTGGTAGGAGGGTAGGAAGGAAGGAAGGAAGAACAACTGGGCAGGAAAAGAAACAAATGTATAAGGCATAAATAAAGCCGAATAATGCAAAGAAGCACAACAAGCCCCAGATCATGAGATTATTAAAATTCATTTTTTATATGGATGCAGAACTGGCCCCAACTCCTCCTGTGGGTAAGAAGGACATTCTGTAATTATGCCATTGATTTGGAAAAACAAAAGAATAGAAAACAATAAGAGAAACAAAAAACACAAAGGGCTCCCTGCATCCACACATTTAAAGTCGTTATGTATGTAACAATTAGGACTCACCTATATTGATAGGAGCAAGTTTAGTTTTCAAATTTTCAGTGTATTTAAACCATAAAAGATTATAGCACTAACAATTTTTAAGGTTACTAGAAGAAAAGAGAAAGAAAAAAATTGGGACTATTTAATTATTCAATACACTACTACAAAGGCCAAATTTTCAGAAAAAAATTATAAAGAGACATATAGTCAACGATTTTAGATGTATTCTTTGGAGTTATTGGGCACTGAAGCTGAAATTGAGATTACCTTGGTAACTCTAAGGTTGACATTAGTCTATGTGCCTTGGCAGACAAAAAAATGCAGAGTTAAGACCAATGTCTTGTACAGACCCTACTAATCAGGCACTTGAGAAAATATCACAAGCAACAGAAAATTCTTTTTGCATTCTTTAGAGTTTCTAAAAGACTTCTTAAAGTGAAGTAATACTATGGACCGGGCAAGAGACTGTAAAACACTCACCTTTTCATGCAAATAATTCATGTGTTAGTCACAAAAGCACTTTGTTCAGTCTGATTTGAAGTCTCAGCAATAATTTGTTAATATTTATTTTGTGTTAGTATAGATTTCTATGATAATTTTTTTGTGAAATAGTCTACAATTTGCCTTTTCTTCATGAATTCAAATAGTTATTCCTCTTTATGTTAAAAGAATGTGACTTTATATTCTTTTCCCATTTACCTTTATTAAAGTGTCCTTCACTATCTAGAGAAGAAACTGTGTGCATTAAAAGATGGTATCTCTTTTAGCATCTTTCATATAAAATTATCGAATCAGGATGGAGGAGGCAAGGGTAATCTGACTGTCCCTTTATTTCCACCCTAGACAAGAGGGGGGAGCCATAGATAACACACTTCTTTGCCCACCTCTCAGTCCATGAATTTGCAAAAACTGACCTTCATCTAATTCCAAGCTGTGAATAACAAACATATTTTAGCCATGCTATGAGCTAATGAACATCAGTGAACTGAGGTTGGCCTGGGATTGTGTACAGTCAGTCTGTAATCTGAAAGATCAAAACATACACTCAAATGGCCACTATTCATAGAGACAGCTTTTTCCAAAAAGTACCCTATCTACACAAGAAAATAAGCTTTTTATTTTTAAATGAAAAGAGACTCTTTTCGTCCTTTTACAGATTCTTCACAGCTTTTCCCTTAAGGGAAGAATGGTGGCAACACGGAATCTAACAGAGATAGTATAGTACTTGGAATTCAGATCTGCCCTTTCTCAGAGGAAACTTAACAAAGGGCTGTGCCCTAGCCTGTCCATGGAATATTCTATTGCTGTGCAGGAACTACAGACACAGCTGAAAAAGAACCAGGTCTGCCATCTCATCCAGTCCCTTTGAATACATGCAGCCCACTCCTCTTCCCTCTTCACCTACTACTACCTGCTCTTCAATATCAAAGACTGGATAGTCTGCTGCCATGTTTATTTTCCTTCCATATCAAGTACAGATGCTATAAACCTGAGAGTAAGGGGTGGAAAAGGAGAAGATGACTATCGGAAATAGCAGACCAATTCCAAGCAAATGTAGAGAATTTTTTCTGGGAAATTTTCCATTCAAACACATTAGCATTGAATACTAATTCTCAATGTAAGATAATCATTTATGTTATAGTTTCTATATTTCCTGTGACAGTTTTCTTAAAGTATATCAGTTGAGCTATTTCATATTAATCTCACACTACAATTTATATCTTAGATAAGGTATAATTTTTAGAGATCGTGGTGTTCTACAGCTGTGATTTAATAGATGTGTATTCATTTTCTCAGTTTCAGACAAACCTATGGCTCACAGAGGATACACATAATAAATCAGTCTTTCATTAAATTAGAAGTCAAATTGAGATACAGATATTTTTAATTTATTTTTTATTGAGCCTACTCAATAAAATTTCCTAAAATGCACTCCAGGTGGAAATCACTGCTCATTTTATCACTGAGATAGTTTTTATTATTTGATATGTAAATTCCTGCCTTTCCTGAAAGTTGAGATTTCTTTACAGAACTTGGGTTTTCTACTACATCTGTGCACTATTCCCCAAATAAAACAAAGACAAAAGGATATGAAAATGTTACCTGGTCATTCATGGAATGTTCTTTCCAGTGACTGCTGTCAAATTAAGGCATTTGCAGTCCTGTCCGAGGTATGCACTGAAAGCTCACAATCATTTATTTAATTCAAGTAATTTAAATGTAATACATACTCTTCAAAAAAGGAAAAATTTCACTAGCCAGCATAAACCTTTGTCCTCAAGGGTATTATTCTGTAGAATATCCAGAGGAATGAAAAGACTATTCTTAATTCCAGAGTTTCATGATAAAAGTCAAATGAGGAAATGAGTTTAACAAGGGCAATTATGCTATGCACATATGTTTTTAAAATATTTGATATAGCTATAGAATACAGAATCACATTTTATTTGGTCAATTTTCATCAATTGCTAGAATTTACATAGTTATATTTTGTAAATTTTAAAATCCACTCTTTATTGTATGCTTTATGTAAATAAAATAAAAAGAGTACATAAAATAGTAGAGCTCTAGAAAGAAATATCTTCCCCATACCGATTTTCTAAGATTCAGGAAGGATCAAGAAAATCTATGGTTACATTGAGGCACAAATATGGCTTTGGGAGAGAACATTTGGGGAGTTGTTACTGTGCCTGCCTTTATGCCCCAAAGCTGAAAGCAATCTGGACCATGGTATCAGACCTGCAAAATGTGTATTTCTTTTCAAATAGTGTGTAAGTAATAGGGTTGGAGAAGAGATGAGAAATTCCACTTGTGTGGGAGCTTCGAGAGATTATTTTCAAGGACATTCTATATGAGATGATTTTTAATGCCTGGTATGTTGGTTATAACTTATTAAATTATATATCATGATTCAATTAACTTTTTATTGCTATGATTGGACAGACTCACGTTTATGCTACTTTAAAATAAATATTAAAATATATAAATAAAACTATGAGTTGTAAGAAGTGCAGTTTTTGATATATTGTGTATTTTATTAGAAAAATTGTCTTGTTTTTGCAAGTTTAAGACCACTATTTTGTTCCTCAGAGGAGACTTATTGGCATTTGAAAACACAGCCAACAGTTTGGGGAGCAGATTCCATCAACACACATTCCGCATTTTCCCAAGGATATAGGAAAGTTTTTCACTGAGTATGACAATGAGAGAATAGAAGTTTCTTGGAACCATTTTATTTAAATAGCTAATGACTTTGTGATCATTGGAGATTTCTTAATGTGATCAGCAAAACCTGGAAAAGAAAAACCTAAACATTGATGTAAAGAAATAAAATAAATTTACTCTTAAGATAATGCTATAAATCAAAATAAAATCACAGTCCTTGTATCCTTTCAGGTGGTCTCTAGTCCAAATTCAAACAAAACCCAGTCCATGCATCTGTTCTGACTCATCATTTGGCATGCATGTCACAGATTTGAAGGGTTTTGGTTACTTTTGCAGATATATGATTAGGATGTAAAAATTCATTATGTAAACACTCTTAATGATCAAGGAAGCACTTTGTAGACAAGTAATTTTCTATGAACATATAACTTGGAAAATGACATTTTCCTATGTAAAACTTTAGTTGAGCTTAGAAGGATTTAATAGTAACTCAAAGTGAGAGAAATTAAACAGTTTTTATGTATTTGAGTTAAGAAATAAAGACAGAAGGAAATAAGACACACAGTAGTATTTTCTTCTATTTGGTTATGAAGAGAACTACTGGAGTCCAAGATATGGCAAAATATAAATGCCACCTGCAGTGTCTGAAGGTCTACAGAGGTGTTTGTACCTTCTGCTACAAAATTCTCATCACCTCTTTTCTCATTTAGAGGTAGGAACTGTAGTGGGAAATTCTTCAGCTGTATAGATTTGAAAATGAATTTTTACAACCCAGATGATGGACTGGTATACTTCAAAAGTAAGTTTATGAGTTTCATAAACACATAAATACACTCTTGCTTTCTCTCTCATACTACTTTTTTTTTCTTGCCTAGCTTACATCATGATGGAGGAATAACATTTTAAAAATTTTGAATAGGCACTTACTGGAATTACAGTTAATCCTGATACAATCTAGATGGGGAAGAATAGATGAAAAATGAAAATTTATCCTTCAAGGTAATAGCTGCAGACATCCAATAAAATCACAGTCCACCCTTCCGGGGACAGACACATGCAAATATGGCCACTGCATATCATTATTATTTACATACTTCTAGGACCCAGATTTATTGTCATAAAATTCACCATTGGAAACAACAATAGAAGATTTTAAAAAAATGGCCAATTCAAACAAAGCTACATGGTGACAAATCTAAGTGAAATAAAGAGTTGTTAAATGTCAAAGATGCTTGGCTTAGCCTGGCTGCCACTTTCTCCCCATCTGTGAAAGAACATATCATTGTTTTCAGCAAAATTAAAAAGTGCTCCGTCACAATGGGGTACAGTGCAAGCTCAGCTAGGCTCAGACATCTTGGACCTCTAAAATCTAATATCCCACAAAGGCCAACAGAATCCTTCAGAATTGCACTGGTTGAAAAGAGAGCAAGTTAAAATCATTCTTATCTCATACTAATGGTCTGTTTTCTTTTGTTTTTACATTTTATTTGCTGGGCATAAAAATTGGCTAGATTCCATACCTTGTATTAATCGCAGGAGGAAAGAAACAACTGTATGTTTTCTTTAGAAACTCTGGTGGTTAAGGAGTTGTCATTATTCAGAACACACAATCCTATGCTTTTCTTAGGAGCTAACAATGTTATCTCTATGTAATGAGTGTCACGGTTAACAATGCTATTGATTTTCCCTTTTTTATACTTGCTTCATATAAAATTAGCTGCTGTTAATATAAGGACAGAATATCTGGTATAATTATAATGGTTATTTCTAAAGGACTATATGGGATACTCTATGTTTATTTTATATATAGATACATGTCTGTTGGTTTTATTTTTAGTATTTAATGCCTTTGGGGAACATGAAAAATACAAACCTAGATTCTGTTTCCATATAGCTGAGTTTGTCATGTGTCGTCAACCGCATCAGAAAAGTGGTTGCAAACAGCCAAGGACCAGCACCTACACCACTCTTTCTACAGAATGCTTTGCTGTTGGAAAATTCCCATGAGTCCTTCCACTTGGGGTATCAGCCCCTTTAAAGCAATTAGGCGATTTATTTTGATTGGCTTGTAGTAACCTGTCATCGTCACTAGAGGGAACTCTAACAGAACAGTAAGTGAGAGCGCTGCATGTTCTTTAGTATTTAAAAAAACCCTGCTTAGTTAACTTAATTTCACAAATTAAATGTAATTATATGCAATAAGCTACCAATGAGATAATTTTATATTTTATGAGTTAGCATTCTGCCCAGCACAATTTGAAAATGTAGGTGGCTTTTCCACAAATGGCCCTACCTTATCACATTTTATTACTCTTTTTGCAAAGCTATGTGGTTTCAAATTTTATTTTTCTCTCTCTGTTTATTCAATTCTGTGTGTGCTTAACACTTTCAGGAAATACAGTAAAACCTCATTAATTTTTACTCCTCTTCTTTGGAGTTAAGGATAATACTGAAACATACTGGGCAGAATATTAATTTTTGCTTCAGTATGAGCAAGTTCTCCTGAAAAAAAAAATTATTTTCTTTTTAAAACATAAGCCAGATTTTGAAAGGCCAAGTTCATTCAGGAAGAAAACTAATTTCAAGTACTTCAATATACATTGATGACACAATTTGCATGAAACAATGTGCTAATTATGGATAATTCTTATTCATCATTAAAAGAAGTCTAGTAAGCCCTTTCCTGGACAAGATTTTTCCAGCTATTAATTGTGTTTTTGAGTGTAAAGCTATTAATTGAAGAATGATAAAAACTGCCTAAATTTTTAATCTATAATTCAGACTTTTTCTTAACTCAGCCTGGCTTTTCCCCATAATTCATCCAGATGGGTGAGGTTTTACTGTAGCAATTCTTCCTGAACGCTACAATTAAGCAGGAAAGCATTGTCTTTCTGTAGAAGAGCCTGTGTCTTTAGTGTTCGCATGGCTGTTTGCTAAGGGCCGCAGACTGTGGGCATTGAAGGGTTGTGGATTGCTGTTTGATAGCAAACTATCACCACACAGTACGCCAGAACAGAAAAGATGAGGTACCACAAAGGTGACTACTCAAAGGAGAGGCCATGGAATGGAGTAAGAACAACTACTGACCTAGATAACAAATCAGAAGTTTGATATGTAGTGTGAATGTTATCTAAGTAAACAGACGTTATGGATCTGCAAGGATATCATTTATAACCAATCAAAATATTAGTAAACGTAACAACAGGAAGTTCCGTTTGAGGCATCATCAAGCCTCATAATTTACGTTTTCCATTAACTTCACTGATAGTTATGGCTTCCCTTTTAAGAACCCTCTGTGGTAGGAATCACAAAACAGTAAGTTATGTTAAACATAACAAAAAACAATAAAAAGATGTCCAAACAAACCTATATTACTTTAAATGATGGAAATAAGACCATTAAGTGTTTTAACTTTCCATGGCAAACAGGCTATTTGATAAATGTTTGCAGGCAAAACTGAACAAAAAGTGAACAGTGTTAATTCAATGGGGGAAGGCAAGTTGTTACCTAGATTGACCGTCAGTTTCACACGCCCTGCGTCTAGCTCCAGGCGGAGGGTGTCTGCGGAGTCTCTAGAAGTGGTTGCCATTAGAATGCCGTATGCACGCTGGGATCGGAACCTTAAGGATACATCCTCAGCCTCCGTGTGCATGACCACCGGGAGCTGGATTTTCATAAACATACTCCCGTCATAGCTCAAAACCGTTGCCTCTATAGATGGAAAACGAATATAATAAGTTTTTGGTCAGTTTGGTGCATTTATACTTTGAAAAAGAAAAGGGTGATCTATTAAAGACTTCTAGATAGAACACAATACTATAAAATCAGCTCGTCTTCAGAAATAAACAATTTTTTTTAAGCTGGAAAAAGAAGTCGCAGTAAAGAGGACTTCTTTTGAAGCCCAGAAACAGAGATGTCAGCAGTTCCTTTTTTGTTCCCCATAGCACTTTCTACCTATCACATTAATCTTAATAGATTGTAAGTGCTTATAGATGTCTTTCTCCTCAAAAGCAGAGATCTTATTCTTTTGCATATCCACAGTGTAAGCCTGGTGTGAAAGACCAGCAACTATTTAATGCACACTTACATCTTAGTACAGTGAGGCCATGGACTAGCTCAACCTTGCCTTGGCTCTGAATTCTTCATCTGCAAAATGAGGGCGTGCTACTAGAAGACTTCTAGGGCCTTGGCTTGCCCTAAAAATTCATAGTGCTAAGAAAAGTTACTATTATCATTTTTTTAATAATTTCTACCCTAATGGGTTTTTTTAAAAAAAGGAAGAAAATAAAAAGGGGTATGACTTTAATTTAGGAATTAGGCCAATACTTCACCAAAGGTGATATTCAAAAAAAGAAAAGAAAAACCGGTATTAGCAAACGGATGATGCTTCTTTTGAGCCATTATGTTTAACTAGGTAATTTTTACAAAGGCACAAACTATAATTACATTTTAAAGTTCATTTACAGACAAGAGGTAACTGAAAACATTGTTTATAAGCACAATGCTAATGTCCTAAATATATTAAGCTATCACCCAAAAGTCGATAGCAATGTGCTTTGATTATATTGAATAAGAATGCAGGTGGGACTGAGGAATTTGCAAGGGTGTGTGTTACTAAACTAAGGTAGATGCTCTTATAATAATAAGGAAGTTGCTTATTGTGATATTAAATAAAGAAGTGAATAGAAAAACTGTTCATGACAAACTAAGTGCTTTAAGAAATAGCCCCCCTTAGCGTTAAGCACCATATGGTAGTGGAATACTGCAAAACAAGTGTGAGTCATCTTGCTCTCTCATTGGTTCCAATAACACAGAATGCCATCAATAAAAGAAAAACTACCTGGAATTAAAATAAACTAGGCAATCCTCTTTATTTTGTCTATTTACATGGCATAGCAATTAACTTTACTGATGTTATTAAGATTCTAGTAGAAGTTGTGGCTTTGCAAGTTTATCTTTCAGAAAGTCCAGAAAGTCAAGTATTGTTTCTGTCAGACTTTGATCATTATTTGTTGCCATCACTGGATTGAATTTGCATTCAGAACCTCTGAGCACTGAGTGTTCCAGGTCTCCCTCTTTGGCTCCCTTCTCTTTCCATCTACCCCTTGACTTAAGAGGTCAACTCACATGCTCACCCCCCTAATACTTATCAACAGTCCTGATTTTTCTCCTGAGTTCTATCATCCATTGCCTATTTGACATCTCCAATTGGAATATGATCGGCACCTTATTCAACTCTTAATTCAGTCCCTGCAAAATGAATAAACTCAAAACGTGCTCCCTCTCCAGTTTTCTCCATCTTGGTAAATGGTATAACCCCATTGTTCAGACCCAAACATGTCTTACTTGTCTCTTACTCTCTCTGTCATGCCCAATCTATTTGCAAGTCTGAAAGTCTTACAGGCTCTAATTTCAATCCATTTCCTGAATTGATGGTTTCTCATCTTTGCCACTAACATAGCTCCCTCAATCAGGTGTCTGCTCCTACTTTTTCTCCCTGCACCTAGCAGCCAAGCTAAACTTTTAAAGAAAAAATCAGATCAGATCATTCTACTGCTTAAACTATACCCCTCCCCAATAGTTTCCTACTGCAAAATATTAGAAGATAATCTGTACTCCTTTTTTAATCTATAAAGATCAGTGTGACGTGGACCCCAGCCCATCTCTCTGGCCTTAACTTGCAGCATCTCTCCTTCCTCCCCGCCCCATTTAGTGAGCTCCGGCCACATCAATTCATGCTTTCATTGAAGGGTCTGCACTTGTGGATCCCTCTGTCTTAAAAGGTTTTGCCCTAGAACTTTAAATGGTTGGTTCCTTTGGCATTTAGGTTTCTAGTCAAATGTTACTCCAGAGAGGCCTGCTCTCCTCTCCAGTTATTCTATATCTATTTACCACGTCATTATTTTTTTTTTAAAACTACCATTTCTTACTTGTTTGTACAGTTTATCTGTATTTGTCCTTTAGAATACAAATGCCTTTAGGGCAGAAATCAGTCTCTCTTATGCATTGCTCTATGAGACTCCAAAAGTGCCAGGCATCGAGTTGAGCCTCAATAAATATTCATTAAATTGACAGTTGCACATATATAAAAAACACACATATATGTCTGTATATATGAAATAGCTTATTTCAGTTTGGGTACCAAGCTTACATAAATGCTCAACAAAGAAATCAGGTATTTATTCTGCCTATTGTAAGTGGATTCTAATTTCTGTAATGTGTATGAACAAAATATTAAATAAAGTCTACTTTAAAGGCCAAAATTGGGCTGCGAATGACAGACTAAGAAAAGTGTCTACTTATCAAAGTAGGTTAGGCAATGACGTAAGCACTGAGAAAATAATATGACTTTCTTAAAATACAGTGGTTCTACGTCATATCACGTATTTTTCCACTTAGATAAGAAGTTTCCTAAATTGGAGCAAAATCACAAAGGGGAGAGGTTAATGCAGATATTCAAGTAGTAGTTGCTCAAGAAATAATTAAAACATGATTGTAAAGTTGTAGTGAATTCTAGAAAAAAAGTGTTTCTGGTACAATTTTAAAAGAAATTTGATCTTTTCTTTCCTAAACTATAACCAATCATGGTCAATATATATAAAGCAACCTGAATAAAAGTTTAAAAGCCATTATCAATTGTTCAGTTACTTTGGTAACATAGATAAAAGCATGAAAACCATGTTAGTTTTCTGCTTCTATTTATTTAATCTATACATCTAGTCTCTAGTATTCAATAATCATATTTTAAATCATATTTTTCTATGAAAAGTAGCTTTATTTGATTGAAAACTAAGTAGGGGCATATCCTTTTGGAAATATAGATGATTGGCAATGGATCATAAATATAGTATGAAGTACAATCCGGAGTAGAGAAATAACCAGAAGCATTGGCCTTTAACATTCTCCCAAAAGCTGCACGACTGAAATAACATAATAAAATAATAAAACTCAAGTGCCCCTAAGTACCATTTTAAATAATTCTCAATGTGAAAATAACTTGTTGATAAATGACAAATGAAAGCCTAAATGATTCCTCATAATTATAGTTAATGTTTAATTAGGCAAGAAATGGAAAATGCACAAGGTTGTAGTCTAGAGTTTCCAAATAAATGGTAAACAACATTCTGACATTTGAAGGTTATGCTATTTGACAGCATTCTTTAACATTAGGAAAATTATTTTATCATTTAGAACATAAAAGAATCCTTAAAAGGCTAATTCCAATACAATACTTTCCAGTGGGGGAGAAAAACAGCTTCAAGTTTGTCTTCTATATCTCCTTCTCCCTTGTCATTAAGTTTGATAAATTTGCTTTTCTGCATTATTCCGTGTTGCAGTCTAAAGTGTACACCTGTGCTCAGTTTTGCTGAAAGGCAGTCACATATTGTGATCAACGATGAAAATCAGACAGGGAGCCAAATTATATGGCTCTGACATCTGTCCCTCCATCTGTTAGAGTTTGAACAAACAAATATAAAGTAGACCTCTGATTATACCAGTGCTCTTGTCTTAAATATAACTGAGAATAATTTCTATATGGTCCAGCCTCCACAAATTATCAGTTTTACTAAAGCAGGAGGGAAGTTGCCAAATTTAACTTATATTTACTGAGCATTAATTCTGTATTACTCTTTCTTATAGGACCAATACAATAAAGCAAAATACTATTTTCCTATCTGCCTAAGTTAGCAAATATTTTGTTCTTGCTTATAAACCCCTTTGCTTCCTTAATGCAAGATGAAAATTTCCTATAATTGCAACGTCATTTCTCATGCTGCAATATCCAAGGACTTGAACATTTTTAATTACTTTGAATGATTATCTTCATAAATTATCAATTATTGCTCTATAATAATAAAAGAAAAACTTTATAAGTGCCCTTTTTTAAAGATTTGTCATTCAATTCAATTTTATCAGCTTTGGGTGATCAGAATGCATCTGGAGAAGAAACTCATTCAAGGTTCTTTCTTTGGAATTGGATTTTCAGAGGACCAGGTATGATCTCATGCTAACTGAACTACGGCATACCTGGGAACCGGAAAGATACCAAATTTTTTGGTATTGAGCATGACAACCATCCCATATTTCCCTTGATCTCAAGAAGCACCATAAAGTAAGCAAGAAAATTAATTCTGAAAAGCAAAGACTTCTTAAAATATACTCAGGTAGTCCAGAAACAAGAACCACCCCAAAACGACCATTTTCTCCTCAACATACAACCAACCTGGAATTGGTTGTATGCAGAACATGCAGAAATTTCCAGGCTCTTGTCAGATAAAAATGTGTGCTCAATCCCAGTGATAAAGTTTGCTATTAAGTTCTCATTTGCAAATCTACATGTTTGCTGCCTCTCCTTCTAATTACTGCAATATATAAATATTCCCTTTCTTTCTTTCTGGCTCAGAAAGCTCTACAATTTCTGTTCTTGTTTTTGCCATATGCAGTAACGGAATATTGCCACAGGGTGGTACACCATGCATATTTAACTGAAAGCTTTTGTAATTCATGCGACAGTTGAGTTATACCCTTTTCCAGCTTCTCTTAACCAAGAGGCATCAGAATACTTGGCAGCTCTCTTGAGTGATTAAAATTAAAACAAAACCTTAAATCATGCAGGTCTGCTAATCTCATATTATGCCTAACTGTATTATACCTTCCTTGCAAGCTTTGTTACTCCCCCTGACCCTTTTTGGCAATTTCCAAAAACCAAGCTAAACAAACATAAACCAGAATTAGGAAGGAAATTGCAAAGAAGAAATTCATAAAGAATATACACAAACCAAACTACACAGACAGAGCTAAGCTGTAATTACAATTCACAGGAATTGCCAGTAGGTACTATTCCAGGGAGAATGAATACAGCGATCTGATAAAATATTTAACCATCTATTGACCTATCTAACTGTATGATGGAGAATAGTGATAGCATTTTGGTAAGCTGTTTAATATATTGTTATAGTGTTAATTTATTATTAATAATTATTCAAATATATTAATACTAATCATACAACTGATAAGCTTATGTCCCTTCTTGTTAAGATAATGAATCAAAATTACATTTCAATTTTGGGTTTTACAAAACAATCATTTTTTTTTCTCTAGGAAGTTTTAGGTTAAATGAATTAAACTATTTCAAGAATATAAAAGAAAAAAAACCCTAAATGTTCACATCTTAAAAAAATAGATGCCATATACTCTTAGGCTAAATACCTAATACAGCAATGTTATTTGTAACATGAAAGGACAATAGAAAAACTCATCAATATTTTTTGTATTGATTTTTAGTTCCATTGTTGAAAATAAGTGACAATGGGAGAAGTGACTAAAGCATTTATCTGAAACACTGGGTCGATGGAAGAATAAGCTTCGAACTGTTTGTTCTGCTATTTCTTACTTTAGCCTGCTCTGTAGCTCAGCTATGAGAGCTATCACCCGCAAGTCTTCCTTTAACCCTTATTCCTCTCCTTTTAATGGAACAAGAGTAGAAAAAATAAAAAAGAAAAGAAAACTGGAGCTTTGCCTCCTCTTAGAGATGGAGAGGAGGTACCTGTTTATAACATCAACAGGCACAGCTAAACCTTAATATCAAAAAGGTAAATGAATCTTTGGCAATCAGTTCGGTCCTAGGCAAAAGTGAATGCCTTACCAATTAGGGTACGCTTCCAAAAACGTGGTGTAGATGATTTAAAGTCAGCTTACTTTTCAGAAAGGATATCTCTTCTTGGGTAAGCTGACTGAAGTGAAATGAATAGGCTAACTTAAGTCTCACCCAAATGTGTCAGGGAAGTTGCAACTTAACAGCTTAACTTGCCTCAAAAGCGATTTCTTAGCATAGGAATTAGTGCTGGAGGTCATAGATATGTTGAATTCATGCGTCTTTTACTTTCTAGTGTCCTGAAGTTTAAAACTAGGCAAAAAAGACAGTAGTTATTGTCTATAATACGTCTTAGGCTCATACCCTTGAGGATACTAAGGATCTAAATTTCTATTCCTGCAATACACTTAAAGAACGGTGTCTTCCCAGAATCAAGCCCTTTGAAAATCATTAGGGGCTCATCAGTAATCCATGTCAGGTATGGCTGCTCGGCTTGCAGAGAGTTTACTTCAGTAGAGCATACGTTATGTTTCAATGATCAGTTCACTTTTGAGGTCAACATTTAGTATACTTTTCACCTCAGGGAGTGGGCTGCCCTGTTTTTGGAATCTTACCTCTCTCACAGGACCTGCCGAGATAGCCTGTTCCAGAACAATCGCAGACGTATCTGTTCCACCCATCCCTGCACATGCCATTGTTTTTGCACGGGTTGCTAAGGCACGGTTTTGCTGTTTCCCTTGAGCATGAGGGCTTCACTCCAGCAGTGCTTTGAACTTCAGCCATTTGCCGGATATCTTTGCTCTGGCCATCAATGAACAAATCCCTGATGCAGCCCACGTAGCCATAGTTGAGCAGAGCAGTCCACACCTCGGTGGGGAAGACAAGGCCAGCCTTATTTTCTGGCAAGCCCCCGAGGTACAACTCATCGTCCAGGTCCAAAATCTCACTCTCGCCAGGAGCAGTGTAGGGCGTGCGCAGCGTGTTGACAGAAATGGTACCTATGGCAAAGACAAGAGAATGTACAGGTCTTTACAGAGCACCAACGTGTTCTAATTATCACCCTTTCTCTCTTTCATCTGCTTAAGGATGGACTCCTTGAGGGAAGACATTTCTTATTATTCTTTCTAATCCCCAGAATCTGGTAATTCCCAGTGGAATTTTAAAAAAATCTGCAGAATTAAGTAACTTTAGAAATAAAGCAGATTGTAACTAAAATGGTTTCATTTGAACTTGAGAAAGAAAATGAGAGTGTACAGCGAACAGTATTTGTCAGCCTCCAACAGCTCAGCCAATACATGCTATTTTAATGTAATGTGTGTGTGTGTGTGTGTGTGTGTGTATACATTAAAAATAAATCCGCATTCTATATCATTCTCTGGAAGAAGGTCAGACTTTCCTTAGATAGTGCTTGTTTTCAAAGCTCGTATGCATCTGCAAACCAAGGAAAGATTCTGAGTCAACAACTTTAACTGATCTGATTGCTCGGATTGAGCACAATAGTTTGACAAATTACCTATGTCAAAACCTGACTTCTTCACTCCTAGCTGTATGGATCTCTTTATTAACCTCTATGGTTTTGGTTCCCTTATCCATAATACGGGCATAATAATATGACCTACCTCATAGGGTTGCTCTGAGTGTTTAATAGAATAATACTAGCAAAGTGTTCGGTTTATAATAAGTAGTGCATAAATACTCAGCATAATAGTTCAATGAAAGAATCAAGTAAAATCAATTGCTTACTTCTTTTTAAACCAAACTAGTTACTCGTCTATATCGACAAGGCTTTTATTTCCTCATTACAAATGCTAAGGAGAAAAATCTATCAGTTCATAAATATAAAGGAACCCAAGCCCTAAGTGTGAAATGAACAGATATTTATCTACATGAGATTATTTGAGAGTCACAGAAAAATGTTTGTGGAATCCATGAAAGAAAGAAAAAAAATGAAAGATTGAAAGTACATTCCTGATCGACACTTGCACATATACATCAGATTACCAAAAATTCCACTGATATTCTATGTCCAGGAAGACCTCTGTAAAAATGCAAATATGATAGCTGAACAGGGCATCACATAGACCTACTACCATATTATCCCAGATTTATTTTTCAGATCTGGATCATAAAGTGGAAAAGGAAGAGGCTGATGAGAGAGTATTAGAAAAGGTCTGCAGGGGCATTGGCACAGGGCCTCAGGGCTTTAGGGAGCAGACTCAAGAGAGAGCCGGAGACCAAAGGGGAGGTAGAGAAATGGAGGCAGAAAGAGGAAGTGGAGAGTGGGTAGCGTTTGTCTAGAAGACGCATTTTGCTGCTTCACATTAAACCGAAGGCCCGCCCCAAGTGAAAACATATCTTACTACGGAGGTGGGGCTGGCCTGTACATTGTGCCCCCGAGTATTCCAAATCCCAGCAGAAGGGCAGCCCGCCATCTGGGGAGTGTAATGGGATCTGTCTTTGTGAGGGAGAAGGGCATGGAAGCCACTAGTGGAGACTGCCCAGGCAGCCAACTCATTAAGAAAGCATTTGTCTCTCTAGACCTTCACAGAAAGAAATGGAAAAAGCTCCTAGGGGAGAAGTACTCAAAGGCATTGCTATTTTGGCATTCCCATGAGGGGAGCATAATAGGGATTTCTGAGGGAGGCAGCCAAAGGGAAAAGGGCAAAGAATTCATTTTTATCGTTCATATTTGTGCCAGTGTCTAGAAGAAAACTTTCAATAAGGAACATATATGTACCATAAAATCTGATTTAGAAAAATATAAAGGATATCATTGTGGGAAAATGAAATGATATAATATTGAGAGGGAACATGACTCTTTTCTTTTTTAAATAGAATGATCATGGCATGAATTTTTAAAACATTGTTTTGTGTACAACCCTGTCCAAAATGCCCTAAGAAGTGAAGTAACAGATGGTCCCTATCCTCTGCAGTAGCTAATGTAAGTAAGAAAATGATAAGAATGAATATTAATGACAAGATGAAAACTGGACATTTAAGAAAGCACATATGTGAAAAGCTAAGGGTTGCACGCAATGACACAGTGACTTATGTTTTTAAGATAAAAAAGAGAGGAATATTACTCTTTTCCAATTAGTTCATGAAGTTTTCCTAAAAACAACAGAATTTTTTAGGGTTTTATGAAATGAGTATGTCCTATTGATAAGAATTGTTAGGAGACACAGCTTAGCAAGTCAATAATGATAAATTATTACAAGAATGGGGATATATTTAAATACATATAATTTTTCCCAATATGCCTTTTTATTCATGGAATGAGCTTTAGTCAGTTGGAGAGGGGGAAAAACTATTAATATACTGTCCTTGTTCAGGGTGTTAAAATTCTGACACTAGGAGGATGCATAGAGGATCCCTGAGATGAGGAAAGTCACTTGTTTGCACAACACCTCACTCTGTACCTCCTTCACGAAGTTTCCTTAGCTCAGGGCACTGTGTCTGCGCTCTCAGGGGCAAAGCTGGTGCCGGGTATTTCACACAAGCATCCGTGACAGTGTGTCTGACAGTGAGGATGGAATGATTGGGTCTTCTGATTTTTATTTCTGGTGTTAGTGCCTGCTTTGAGTAAAGTATTGCAAGAAAGTTCAGAAATATTTTTATGCATGTGCTTGTTGACATGGATAGAGTAAGATACTCACTGTAACTTTATCACTAGACTAGAGTTTTCTGATCACAATTCAAAAAGTAAGACCACGGTTTTCACATAGCTCAGCACATGTTTACACACACACACACACACACACACACACACACACACACACCACAAAAAAAGTTTAACAGAAAAAAATATTTAACTCTTTTGCCTCTGAGGCACTTTGATATTTTCTCTCTTATTGTATTAATTTATTAAAATAAATGCTGGACCATCAAACAGATTTCAGAACTAGCTATCAAGTTGTAACCCACAGTTCCAAAAACAGGTTGAGAGCTTATTAACATAAAGGATGTTTCTCCCATAGTTCCCTATTTTCCCTTTCAGAGACAATTTTACAGTTCTCATGGAAAGATGAAGCAATGAAATATGGGAAAGAAAAAGAAATGTATATAATCCTAATTTCATCTCAAATATAATCCAAGAAAGATTAGACCTTAAATTTGGACCTGGATTCAAACTTGAGATACATCAGACAAATGCATGTATCAGATATGATTCATTGGTATATTCTGCAAACAAAATTCATAAAATGAAGAAAACATGAGTGAAGAGCAAGTACTATTTTCTCCATATGCTTTGCTAATCCAGATGTGCTTATATTAACATATTTTAGAAAATCTTTATAAAAAAGATGGCAAATAAACAGGAAGTGTAGACTTTAATTCAAGTGGGATAGAAACAATTATTTTTATATTTTGAAGATTCACAGAGTAAAAATAATTTGAAATAATAATTAAATTTTACTACTGAATTAAATCTAAATAGATTTTTATATTTTAGCCTAAACATGTGTCCTGAAATACACACGTTTCTGGTAAGAGATTGGAATCCCACTTCTCCTTATGATTTTCCTGTGGATATGAATCAATGGACATATTCGCCTAGCAAAAGAGTCATCACAGAATCTGAATTAGTTTAAACCAATTTCACATGTACATATGAGTATAGTGAATTTTAAATATTAGGGTTCCCAAGTGTTCATTTTATCGTAATTGAGTTATAAAGGCAGTGGTTACAAAGAACACATCAAATGAATATTTAAACCTGTTCATTGATAATTGAAGAAAACTGAGCAGTTGCCATAGCTGTATATATCAATAGAAAATAAGAATTTTCTAAAAGCTGAGGTAAATAAATCTTTTAATAAAATTTTAAGAGAAACCAAAAATTTGGGTATGTTAATGGGTCACCCCTCTATCTTTTTCCAGGAATTGCAAATATTAATATAGATAGTGGCATAGGTTTGACTCTTTCATACATTCTACCCCTTCCACTAAAATTATAGTTGAAGTTTCTGGTAAGTTAAATAAATATTTTATATAAACAATGTTATATTTGAACTATTGAAATTTGTGAACAGTAATTATATTTGGGAACTTATTTAGATCAGTGCTTCATGCTTCACTATTTAAGAACCCAAAGCACCTTGTTATGTTATTTTACTTTTTAAAGGAATGAGATTGTAGCTGAAAAATAAATGTATTTGTGTACATAAGACTTCTATAATTTTAATGTAGAAACAAAATTAAATTATATTAACATTTAAAGCTGGATTTTTTTCAGGGCAAGTGCAAAAGGTAAAACAAAGTTGATAAGTAGACAAGGTAATATTTATTTAAGAATATTCATAAGCATGAATAAGAAATTCAGCTTTCATGTAAAATTGTACATAAAGGTTAAATTAAACTGATAAAAACAGCTCTTAGTTATAAAAGTGGAAATCAGCTTTACAATTTGGTGTCATATTTATAACCCGTTAGTTTGTAATCTTTTTTTCATGCAATTTTTTAAACTATTCTACTTCCATAAGATTAGTTTACAGCATAAGAAGAAAAGTAAAGCACAGGTGAGATTTAAAATACGTGAATTTCATTTCAAGTTTTAAATGACTTGAAAAGTTCAAATTACTAGGAAATGAGGGGTAGAAAATAAGGTGCTGTGATAGGAAGTGCTTTTGCCTGGTGAGAGGAAACTGACTTTCTAGCTCTTCAACTAACTAGCTGGCAAGCTTGGCCAAATTATAGATCCATTAGGACTCAATGTGGCTCTTATGCAAAATAAGAAAATGGACTAGATGATTTCTAAGATTCCTTTTTGAATAAACCATTTTGAAATTACTGCTTAAAATATATTTTTAAGTTAAAGTTCAATTTAATCTATCCACAATTCTGCTCCACCTCTCATGACACAAAAGAATCAGATTCTACAAAGTGACAAATTCACTTGTCAAATTCCTATTTTATTAACAAAAACTCAGCAAAAAAACACACAGTATAATTAATAAAAGCAGAATACAACATTGATAATATAGGATGATGCAAAATGTATAATAAAACATATAATTCTCATAAAATAGTAAAAGAAAGAAACAAAATATGAACAATAGGGATTTGGGCATAGTGGGATTATGACTTTTTTAAAAATTTTTCTGTGTCTTTTTAAAAAATGATGTCATACATTAGGTTTACGAAAAATTGAAATTAACTTTATTTGAAAACAAAACAAAAAGACCATCTTAATATTCTCTTTTTTGCTCAATTACTCCTTGTTTTCTGCTGATTTGAATTCATCTGTGAGCTGGGAACTTCAGGAATTAAACTAATATATATAAAAATAAAATTTAGAACAAAAATTTAAAAGTTTGGTAATATCTAGTATCGGCAAGAGTAAGGGGAAAGAGGGCACCTCATATATTAGGTCATTAAATATGAAATGTCCAATTTCAAATCAAAAGTGTACTTTATCATATCTCAAACAAGAAATAATACAATTAATAAAAATATGTGCCTAAACTATCGACACAGTTTTGCCATCTTAATGGTAGCTCTTTGAAATTACAAAAGGTGTTTTCCACAGCTTGTTGAGAATTGAATATTTTTCTTTGTAAGAAGTGGTCCAAAGCCTGGAAGAGGTGGTAGTCAGCTGGTGCAAGGTCTGGTGAATATGGTGGATGACAGAGAGTTTCCAAGTCCAGCCTCTTTAGTTTGAGCAGCATTGTTTATGCAACATGTAGTCAAGCGTTGCCTTGCAAGAGAATTGAGCTGTCCCTATTGACCAATCTCGGCTGCTTAATAGCAAACATCTTCATCATTTCATCCAATTGGTTTCAGTAGACATCGGCTGTATTCGACTGACCAGGTTTCATGAAGCTATAGTGGACAATACCAGCGCTGGACCAACAAACACACACCATTAGGTTTTTTTGATGAATATTCAGTTTTGGACTGTGTTTTGGCACTTCATCTTTATTCAACCATTGTGCCAAACGCTTGCAATTGTCAAAAAGAAGCCGTTTTTCAGCACATATAACAATACGGTGTAGAAATGGTTCGCCTTCATGTCGTGACAGCAAAGAAAGACAAGCTTAAAGATGATTTCTCTTCTGAGGCTTGTTTAATTCATATGGAACCCATCTATGCGGCTTCTTTATTTTGCCCATTTGTTCCAGATGGTCCAATATTGTTGGAATAGTAACATCAAACCTTGCTCCTAAATTCACACATAGGTTGAGATGGATTTGCTTCCACCATGGCTTTCAGCTCATCATTATCCACTTTTGTCTCAGGTCGCCAACGTGGCTCATTTTCAAGATTAATATCACCAGGATGGAACTTCTCAAACCATCCACATACTGCGTGTTCATTAGCCACATCCTCCCACTTTGTTGATATTTCAAGCTGTCTGCATTGCATTGGTTCCCCAACAGAACTCATTAAAAAATAACATGAATTTTTGATGTAGCCATGGTTTCACAAAAATTGCTCTAAAATTTTGTTTGAAAGATAATCACAAGCCAAAACATGTGTTTGAAAGACTGAGGATGTACCTTCACAATAAAAATAAAACAAGAAATGTCAAAAGTGACATGTCAGCAATATCAACTGTCAAACTTAGTACTTAAGGGAATCGGACATTTCATACTTAATAAGCTAATAGTAGATAAGAATTAAAGTAGCATTTAGTAAAATTAACCTGTCATTATATTTCATAATTAAAAATGCAATTAATCCAGCAATTCCAGTTCTCAGAATCTATCTTACAGAAATTCTGACCAATGTACACAAAGGTATCATGTATGAAGAGATTATTTATAAATTAGTTTAAAATAGTGAAGTTTTAAAAAAGTAAAAAGCTAAATGTTCTACAGAGAAGGGACTAAATATTAGTATGCTTGAACTAAGGGATATATGATGTCACTACAAAGGATGGCATATAAAAAGCCCTCAGCCAGTTTTTCTGTCACCTAATAATTGGTAAAGTATAATCTTTTTATATAAAAAGATCCTCTACATTTATTTTATATGTATAAACATACTTATAGCTATAGTGATGCCTAGAAAAAGACCTGGGAATTTTTCAACACCAAGGTATTTTACTGGCTACCTATGGAGAAGGGAGTAAATTAGTGAGGGGTGTGTTTGGTAAAGGGAAATTTTTCACTTATGAATTACCTGAACATTTTCACCAAAAGCATGCATTTATAGATTAAACACATTTCATATGCATACATGTGCATATACAAACACACATACACATTCATACCAGAATATATACAAGTAGGAATTTAAAAAATGATCATACACAATGCTGGAAAGTGAGTATCAGTGAAGTAACATTCTATAGCAATTGCAATAATATTTTGCAGAAGTTCCACAGATTTCCACTCAGTATTCCACATGGAGGGTCACTGGGGCTGGGTGTGGTCAGGTAACTGCCTATCTCCTTAGAGTGCAACTGATTCCATAGTCCACGCAAGCCCAAAAAGAAGATTTGGTGGATTCACAGAGGAAGTTTTCATTTCCCAGGATTTGATTGATATTTACCAAGTCCACAAGACCAATGTATAAAATAAGAATGCCAAGCTATTAATTTCTTAAGAGAAATTACCAATCACAGGATGTGGAATACTTCCCACATAGCTCTGACAATGTGGGATGCCAATTTATAATTAAATGTTTATTTATTCATTTATGATGAGAAACTTACTCGTTGCAGAAACCAGAATACGCATATACAGTCATCCCTCATCAACCAAGGGAGATTGGTTCCAGGACCTCCTGCAGATACCAAAATCCAAGGATGTTCAAGTCCTTTATATAAAATGGCATAATATTTGCATATAACATATGCAAATCCTTCCACATAACTTTAAATGCTATCTAGATTACTTATAATACCTAAGACAATGTAAATGATATGTAAATATTTGTTATACTGTATTGTTTAGTAAATAATGACCAAAAAGATCTTTAAATATTCAGTAAGACTATTTTTTTCTGAACATTTTCGATTCAGTTAGTTGAATCCACAAATGTGGAGTCCATGGATATGGATGGCTAACTGTATACATAAGTGGTCTATTTTCTCCCTCCACTGCAATCAGACTTATAATGGGAGCCAAATTTTAATCAAAAGATTATTTGGGGAACATGGATTCTGAATAAGGAGAGTACAGAGGTAAGGAAATGAACAGTAATATTGGCTTAGGATGGCTTGACATCCTCATCTCAATTAAAATGACCTGCCTCCATCTCTACAGTGGGGATGAAGTAGTCAAGTCCCCTGGGGAGTACTCAGATGGTACTGCCAATGTTAGCCCTGTGATTTTCCTTTTTTTAGATATGTTAATACATTTCAGTCTTACAATCCTGGAGCCCTACCTAAGCCTCTGCAAGGTTTTCCTCTGAATCTTAGCTTCTGATTTCATAACTCCCAGAAAACAAATTTTGTTACTTAGATATTCTTGAGCAAAAAAGAGTTTATGATATCATGTGATAAGCCTGAAAATTATGTTTAAAATATAACTGCAACTATATAAAACATATGTGCATGTTAAAAACTGGAAAAAAATAAACAAAAATAAAAAAATGTGTTGACTGTGGTGAAGATAATAAATGACTTATCTTCTTTAAATGTGATCAGAATAAATAAACGTAAGCATCAATTTAATAAAAACATAACAGTTTTATGCAGATTGATGCTATCTGGTCATCTGGCCAAATTATTGGTAAAGTATTTTAGTCTTCCTATTATTGATGGGTAGTGTTTTATGGGCATTATAACGTATTATAAATGTACTTAAAGTTATTTCAATGTACACAATAGGCTGCCAGGCAGAGATGGGAGGTACATTTATAGTCAGAGGGCAAGTTCAAATCAAGACCTAAACAGAGAAATTGTCTAATGCTTGCTCAAGTAGAAATGTCTAAGTGTGGTGATTCATGAATGGTATACACAGAAATCAGTGCTGGTAATAGATAGCTAGAAAGTGTTGCTCACATCAAACAGTGATTACTACAAACCTCTAATTATGTGCTCTAGAGAGAGCCTTGTGGCTTTCCCACTGTAATTTCTGGTTCTTAAACTAGAACTCTATGACTTCAATTCAATCTCAGTGGCTTCTTAGCTGTTAAATGTAGGCTTACTCATGAATAACCGCTGATACAATCTGCTGTACCCTGCCATACACAAGCAGAATTTGACAAGAATAATGAGTTTTCTCTTTGATTTCAATACGTAATAATGTTTTGTTTTTTTTATTTTTTAAATAACTGACAGTTTGCTATAAAAATACTTGAGAGGATACCCTTGACGGAGCCAAAGAGCTTAACATAAATTTAAATAATATTCATGCCCCGAGAAAACAGTCATTAACCTCATCCTAATTGTAGTACAATTCGCACTTTAACTAAACACCTGGATATCTGTTCTGTGTTGGGGTTGGGACCAGCAAAAGAGGAAAAGAGCAAGTCTGGGAACGAGGAGGGCTGGTAAGGAAATGTCCAGCTGTAAGGCCTGCAAAGTTTGCAAAGTAATGGCCCTCTTCAATCATGTTTATTAACTCAGCACATTAGAGGCTTTGCTCTGTTAGCAGCTAAGCCATCCACTGAGGATATCTACTTTTTGCAGCACTTATGTCATCCTCTCTGACTCGCTGAATCATGCCTGTACTTTATATGGTTCCTCCTTTGCCAGTTTAGTGCAGGATCTGAAATTGCCATTCATGGCTCAGCCCAATTGGCCTTCCATGTCACTGATCATAGACTGAGCAGACAATGGAAGAGAGCTGCATTGCATATAGCGAACAGCCATGGCCAAATAGTATCAGTCAAAGTGTGGGAATTAGAGTGCCTCTTCCTTCCCCATATATCAGAATAGAAGGGATATATACTTTAGAAATAACTCAATACAATTAATTTTACCAAAAATGAGGTATTTCTAAAAATTATGCATATAAAGGCAATATTTCTCATTGAATAATGGGCTCATATATTCCTTTTAGTGAACAAAAGACCAAAGGGCAGGCCCCCAGAAAGATGGACAGCCTGGGTGATTATCTTCCTTGTCACTAGCATGCTTATTGTGGCTGTGTACCCCAGTCCTTAGAAAGGCGTTAACACCTTCCTTCTTGATTAATTTTCCTTCTACCTACATGTTTGTCCAATGCTACAGGGATCTCATGAACAAGCAAGAATAGAAGTTGTGTTTTCATAAAAGCTTGTCATTTTTGTACCAGGCTTATACAGTTCTCTAACAATTATTTAACTTTCTCAGTGCATATTTCAAACATCTGGGCTTGGAGGATGGCATTGTACTGGTTGAAGGACAGCATCTGTTATCCTATATTGTATAAACTGCTTTCAGAAAGTCATGTAATTTAAATGAATTTTTAAATTTAGAAAAGTTGCATTTACAATTAAATGAGTGCTATTATTCTCCAAATATAAAAATGATGCTCCTACATTTTAGACTATTAAGCGTTGTTTGTACTGTGACATTCACATGTTTTTATTCTTTATTGTTTCTTATATCAAATATGTACTGAGCAACTGCTATGCCCAAGAAGGTACCTGGAACTGTGGATATAAAAACAAACATGATATTCTCTCTCATAGATGGAAATTATAAACCTTATAAACTGTGTGGGTAATATTAAAATTAAATCAGTTGTGTCTACCAAGTATGGTTTTAACCATCTCTCTAGCCCATATAACCAATAATTATATTGGCAACAAATTAATGGTCATAATGGTTTCATTATATTTCTACTCACTGTTATATGGTCAACCAATATGTTCAGCAGCAGAATGAGTAACTTTTACGCTTGGGTCCCCTCTCCTTTAATAACAGAGACAATATGGTTTTTTAAAGTATTCAGCTAAGGAGTATCCTGGGCAAATCAGTAGTTATGACCTTTGTCATTCCTAAGTCAGAAGGCAGCCCACTTTACCCTCTTGTCATAGAAATAGCATTTCTCCACATTATATGAAAAACAATTTTCATATAGCCTCTGAATATAACTAATATGAAAAATGGGTAAAATAAATTTTTCTTGAAATTACATGTTTCTTACTTTTAACTGAGCTACAAATCTTAGTATTTCACCAGCCCAAATCAGAAATATTCTTTAAGTAAAATAAAAACTAGTATAGTCATTCATTCAATTTTTAAAAGGCTGTTCTATAGAAAACCATTGCAGAGTGCAAATATAGAACTTAATTAAAATACTGCATATAAAATATTAACAGCTGCAGCTATTAAAATTACATTAAACTCCCTTGAGCTAGGCTAGCATAATATGAGCTCTCTTTTTTTTCAGGTTGGTAAAGGGCAGAACTTGTCTTAGTGAATGAGCTTTGGTTTTATTTTATTGTTTGTTTCAATTCACTAATCTAAAATTTTAATCATATAAAAGTACTTTACCATCAAAACACCAACCAAGCATAGGGACTTCATCTTTCCATTGGATTCCAACAAGAATCTCATGCTTTGTTCATTTCTTTTAGATGAAAACAACACTTTCTTAGAACATGTTTCTCCTCTTCCCATACAGAATTGAGCTTTGTAAATTAAAGTAGATATTATCTAGTTTTGACCTTCTCCAATGAAAGTAAAAATATGGTAGTTAATAAACTGGTAATTTGGATGAACTAAAGAGCTTAAACAGAAAAAGTAGATTTTACTTGGCTTGAGAATTAAGATATTTACCTGATAATTAATTAGACTGCATCAATACTTTCTCCTTATACTAAGAAAGCCCATCAAAAAACTCAAAATAATTTTTCTCTGTATGTGTATATGTGCATATGTGATATGTTTGTGTATATATCCATACATATATACACAAACACATAGAAGGAGATACAGATTAAGACATAAACACACATACACACACACATATATATAGACACACATACAATTCACATAGAAAAAAGACTGGAAAGAAATATCCAAAAATATAAATCATTGCTATAAAATAAATAATGAATTGCTTCTTTTTCTTTTTATACTCTTTTGTATTTACTAATATTTGACATTAACCACATATTACTTTCATATAGTAAGAAAATACCTGACGATGAATAAAATGCAGTTGATTTGAAATTTGGCATTTTTTGCTTCTCTGAACTTACAAAAGATGCCCACTTAGTCTGCTCTATTTTGTTTTAAACTGTTATAAAATATGACTTAAAATATCTCTTCTTGGAAGTCATTTTCAAAATTTTATTCTGTATATATCTTAAGTCAAACTAATCATCCACAGGCTAATATTTCAAAGAACTAGATTGGGCCATGCCCCTAGCCTCTTTAAAATTCTTCTGTTTGAAAGTTCATAAGTAGCAAATTAACTGCTAACTCTGGCAGAGTTAGGCTGGAGGGAGTCAGAGGGAGGCATTCTATTATTTTATTTCTACACTGAGTTTATTTCTAATGAACTCTCCTCAGAAAAACAAAGAGGAATCCAGTTCCTTGTGGACTTATTTAGGAAATGAGAAGATTTAGGGAGACCAAGTTTCCAGAGAGGGATAAATTAGAAACAGAGTCTCCAAGATATCTGGGAATCAGAGCAATGGCTTTTGACCTCCCTTCTATTCTCCAATCTTTCCTAATTTTTCTATGTTCCATTTCCTTATTTTATTAGGTTAAAAAAAAATTCTAAAAAGGCAAACACAGATCTTCTTGGTCTATAAACAGAAAATTAAAAAGCAGGTATAATAGGGAAACAGAAAACAGTTCCACAGCAGAGAAACCAGAAGTAAACTAGTGGCAGCCTGTGCAAGGAGGGAGTGGGAAGGCGAGCTCAGCCCCAGGACTCCCACAAGGACCTTCCCAAATAGGACGGCAGCCACAGACTGCTGGGTCTACAAGACACTGGGTGTCATCTGGTCTGTAGTCCCCAAATTTAGCTGATCATCAGAGTCATGGAGAAAGTTTTGTAAAAATATAGAATTCTCAGTCCCATCACTGTTCTTCCTCCTTCACTGGGCTTCGGATAGATCTTTCCCAATCGTCGTTTTACAAATGAAGAAATTTAGGCCCATAAAAAAAAAAAATGCCTTGGCTAAGCTTAAACTGTTATTTAGTGCCAAATCCAGAGTCCAGGGTACTGTATTTAAGCAAATAAGAGAGCTGTTGGGGGGCAGTGGTGGAGGAAAGAAGGAGAGTAGACAGGTCTAAATTCAGTTGCCTTCTATTATAAGAAGATTATTTGATTTATACATGAGAAAGACAATCAGTGCATGGGATCCCTGGGTGAAGAAAGCAAAAGACATATAGCTGTATGCTTAAAACAGATTTCACTCTTCATTGGAAATCAAGCAGGTTGGAGGTGGGAGCAGAGGATAGGTCAATTCACACCCAGCTGGTACAATGCACACTATCTGGGGGATGGGCACACTTATAACTTTGACTCAAATGGCACAAAAGCAATTTATGTAACCAAAATGTTTATACCCCCGTAATATTCTGAAATTTAAAAAATATTTCTCTCTCCTCTCTCCCAACCCCACCCACCCCAAATCTCTGTCTCCCTCTCTCTGTTCCTCCTTCCCCCTCTCTCTCAGTATTCCCAGAAATGTCATTTCCTCTGCCTGGATGATTCTTTCCCTCAAAGCTTACACTAGTCAACCACTAATCCCCGTAAATTATTCCCAAATTTCAGTGTAAATGTTATTTCCTTAGGGAAACCCTCTCCGCCACCTTCCCCTTCCCTCTTAGAGGAATAAAGTGCAGCAGTAGGAGGCCAGAGGAATGAATGCCTGCTGGTGGAATTACAAATATCTTTCCTCAGAAAGGGAAGCTGTTTAGAAGGGCAGCAGAGCTTTGCCACTGTCCTTGAAATGCCACTGTATTGATTAAAGTGTTTTCAACACCACAGACTCACCCTGGATAAAAGTTTGGTACACCAACATAAGGATGTATGCATGGATCATTCTAATTGTTTTTATATTTTATATTTGCCCCTTCAGGTACCTCTATACATCCAGTGACATAAGAGGTAACTAGTAATATAAAAATCCTGAATTTTGTCATTTGCAAATTCAAGATAATTTTTTTTTTTTGTAAGATTCGGCATTTCATTACCCAGTAAATGTTCATTTATGAAGCTATTCTAGAAGCCATTTGAGCAACTGCGGTTTGACGCAACTATGGCGATTAATTAGCTCTTTCTGATTTTTACATGATGTAAAGCAGAAACAATAGCAATTTCCTTTACTCTAGAAAAATAAAGGCAGAAAATCTTTAATGTGTCTTGTTTTTAATTCTTAGGTGTGGCAGGGAGTATTTGGGACGTTCCAGCAGATACAACAGCATAGAAAAATGATAGATTACCTGACCGTCCGTCTCTCTGGAAGTCCACATGATACCATTCTCCATCATTCACTTTCTTCTGCAGGGCTTTTATTTTTATAGTACCTGACCCCATGTCCAGGAGGAGGTAGAGGTGGCCATCCAGCATCTCAATAGCAAAGAAGTCTACCTTTATCATCTGTGGGTGTTTGGCATCTTTTTGATGTCTTGGCTTGCCATGGCTAAATAAGATGAGGCCATTTGGCTCTGTCGTGCGGAAATCAAATGATATGGAGCCTGTTTTCTTTGCATTCCATTTAGGTAAAGAGATGAAAGACTCTGGCGTTTCGAAGGTGATTGGGTCTAAAGTCGCAACATTCTCACATTTAAATGCCACCACTCCATGGATCTTCATCTTAGGATCTCCTTGCTTGGCAAGTCGAGATAATTCCAGCCTTACATCATTATTTTTATACACAACCTGTGGGCAGAGAATAGCAGTGAGAAACTAGGCTCCATATTTTAATATCTGGAACTTGTCATCAGCTCATGCATCTTGTAAGTAGATCATGAAATGACACAAAGTTTTTAGTTACTTTTGTTGTATAAGGACAGCTTTCTTCAGACAAATAAAACTGGAGTGTCAACTCACTGAACAGTAACTATGCCAATTTAATTCAATTCAAATTAAGTGTGTGCAGGTGTGCATATGCATGTGTACACACACACAAACTGCCTGCATGTAACTCAAATAATTTAAATAAATCTGCATATAAGTTTCATTATCATGTCTAAATTAGCATGTGAAGACTTGAACTTATAAAATCTGTTTCATTAGTTGGCTATCACATCTTTTAAATTAAATATAAATATTAAGGTTATTCAGTTTTTCCTATCACTTAAGCATTTGAAATTAGATACTTTTACATACTAGTCCCCTAAAATATAGGATCTCCTCTGTAGTCTATATATCCACTGTGCATATCAACTTTTTAAGATAATCACAAGTTGAGATACAAGACAAACTAAAATTTCTCAGAAAAAACATAAAATACAATTAAGGTGCGGAAGTTCTCCCTTCCCCTGCTAACTGTTTGAATACTGTTCGGTAACATGGAACTACCACATTGGAATATGATGTTTCCTTTAAATCCGTTAAACCTGCATTACTACCAGTGTTTCATTTCACTTTTAATTTACACAAATGCAAAGCAAAGTTTGTCCTGTACTCTCATTATCCAAAGCACTTTATCTAAAATATCTGGGCAATTCTGATTGTTCATAGTCCTAAGGCTTTTTGGATTCCAAATAACACATTGGGTGAACGCACTGGCAGGGCTCACAATATCATGCTTCTGCTATTGCATCACATTAGTAAATTCATAGATATTCTGACATAAGTATAAAGAATCATAGCATTCCTCTGTAAAATGCACACAGTGGATAATCACATTTCTAAAATATAAAAACTTAACTTAAGGGTGAATTATCTATGTGCAGATAACTATCTGACTTCTTTTAAGAAGGGACTCAAAATTTAATAGCAACCAATAATGCCAGGTTCTAAATTCATTTATCCACATGTAAAAATATATTTATATAACAGGAAAAATAATACAGCCTATATATGATTAGGTTTATGATGTCAACCAAGTCAATAAAGCAGTCATGTCTTCCAAACCCACAGCCAACTGAAATAACAGATAGTGTGGATGATCAGTTTTCTGATGATTTGTTAATGGATGTTTTATTTTTCAGGGTGATTAAGTGTGCACGCCTGGTATTGGACTCCCTGAGTTCAAATTCTGGCTCCAGCATTACTGAACTGTGTAATCTTTATAAGCTTGTTTTTCTCCCTTAAAGGGAAATAAATAATAATTCACAGGATGGTTCTAATGATTTAAAAAATGTATATAAGTGAGAAAATCTACATAAAGGCATTCATTCCAATGCCAAGCACATTGTAAGATTTCAATAAACATTAATCACATCAAACTACATGATAATAAATATCATCTCTTTATCATCTTCTAATAGACATAGAGATTTTAGTTCTAAATTTATCCATGATAGAAAAATGTTTAGAAATTAATCCCAGACATATAAGTGGTTTTTATATTAATTTGTGCCAACTAAATAAGTCACATCTTTCCAATGCTGGGCCTGGTGTTTCAGTTTACTCTTATCTTGAAGAAGGATTATTATAAAGAACATGATATCCCTTATTCTTTGAACAAATATGTACAATGGTTTAACAAGCATCTACTGACAACAAAAGAAGAGAAAATGAACTTGAGCAATAACAAAAAGGCATTACACTAATGCTTAAGAATACTTTCTTGAAAAGACAAAGATCTGTTAAGTCTGGGAAAGTTGATTTAGGATTGCCTTTCTTTGGAAATCTTTAGAAATGGAGAAAATGCTTTTCATGGATGACTTTCCAAGTGTTATAACCCCTCACCATGACTTTCATGCTACTCAAACCTATGATTTTTTTTCACTTTTCCTAGTGAATTATGTTTTAATATTTGGAAATTCTTTTGACATAGATAGTGATCAGGAATGAGTATTTTTCTACTCAATAATGCAGATTTTTCTGTTGATCAGTGCTAACACATCTTCCCTCCAGTTGAACCACCATAATAGAATCAGGTGTTTCTGACATGAAACCCATCAGCCACTGCAAAGGTGAAGGATGTGAGGCAGTGCAATTATGAGCGAGGATTTCAGAGAGATGCTTATAATCTCTTAAGGGAATCAAGTGTCTTGGTGGTGAGAAGGTTCAGGAAGATGGAGAAGAAAAGTAGAGGTAATTCCCTTGGTCATATTATTTAGGGTTAGCCATGGAACTGCCCCGCCCCCTCACAAACATGAACCTCCACCAGAATCTATGCTTTATATAGGTAAGAACCTTGCTCACCTCAGCCCAGCACCAAGATCATTGTCTGGCACAGAGCAGATATTAAATAAATATTTGCTGAGAGTTAAAAAAAATTCTTCCTTGACTTAATTTAAACCTAGTTCCAAGATTATAGACTTTTGTTAATAATAATATGTAGACATACAGTTAAAATATAGCAGAAAGTGGTACTGTAGACCAATCTCATAACCTAATTACTATTTTTGGCCCATTTCTCTAAGAAAAAGTAAACCTCTGTGTATGTCCATTTCGTAAATGGCAAGCTGGCCTATGCACGTCATCTTCAAACTCATTTTGTGGGGTACTACTAACTTTTAGAATGAAGGATGCCTGATTTAAAACTCTCCAGAGGTAGAATCATTTTCCTACAAGAACTATCTTGAGGAGAAGCATAGTGTATGTACTTTTTTCTTCCCATTTTGTGTTCTTTGAAGACAGAAAAGCAATTTTGGAAAGGTAGGCTTATAGCTCTCAGATTTATACTACTACTTCATCTGACCCAGATTTTATAATTACCCTACTTTTCTAAAGTTAGACGTATACTTAAAATGAACTAAATCTAGTTCAATTAGAATAATGAGCAGCTAGTACGTATTTTAAATCTTCTAAAAATTCACATGTAAGCTATTTTTACTTCTTTCTGAAATAATGTGGTACTCAATCATGGGAATACCTTACAGTTACTCAGATACATACATATATACATATATATATATATATTATATAGAAAGTTGTAACTTATATGTTTCACTTTTGAACAAATCTCTGTATACTCTTATCACCCTATCAATTGATGATATTATTGCAAACTCATTTGGATTGGTTTATAGAATCAAGGTTTCTTTTGGGGTATTAATTTTTTCTTCTCAAAGAGCAATTCAAAATGTTGAATTTTACTTTTTCCTTTATGGGCTTTTGTCACAAGTACCAAAAAGATAGCAGCAGAAAAAAGGTGTTAGGTATTCTTGTTGTTTTTATTTTATTAAAATTTTATTTTAGCTGCCATATAATTTGAAAACAATTATATTATGGTCTTTTCCCATTTCTTCAATATTTGTTAGGATTTTTTTAAATGTCCTCCAACTTTAGTATGCAAGACTAGGGAGTAAGGCTTATGTATTTACATTCCTAGGGTTGACCTTTGAGGAAAACAATCGCTGACTATTTTATTTGATCTTGCTAATACTCCTGAAACCATGACAACAGGGCAGAGGAAACAAGAAGGGCAGTGAATATGAGTTTCATAGTTTGTATATAAACTTGGTTAATCTCAAAGCTATTATCTAAGGCAAGTTACCTAGTTTCTCTAAGTCTCAGTTTCTCAACTTTGAAAGCTGACATCTAAAAAGGAAAGGCATGCCATATCTATAAATTCTTGAGTTTTTTCCCCCTTAATCTATGTACTTTGGGGCAGAGGTGAAAGATATCCTAGTTCTTCCCCTTTTCTGGATTTTTCCAGTTATGTGTTTTGATGCCAGGATATTGTTCTCTATTTTGAAATATATCAAAACTTAAATCCATTAGTAAAGAGAATGTTCACTGTATATTAGGTACACAGATATGCCTAAAGGATTATGTCTATCTAAGGTTTGTACAGCTGGTACTGATGCACTGGTGGCTGATAGATAAAGCTCTTTCCACAACGAGTAGGAGTATGTTAAATAAGTATTTCAGTGAGAAAACATTTGCCCCTCAGATAATGACTTTTTTTTTTTTTATTTTTTTGAGACAGAGCCTCACTCTGTTGCCCTGAGTAGAGTGCCGTGGCATTAGCCTAGCTCACGGCAACCTCCAACTCCTGGGCTCAAGCAATTCTTCTGCCTCAGGCTCCCGAGCAGCTGGGTCTACAGGCATGCGCCACCATGCCCAGCTAATTTTTTCTGTATATATTTTTAGTTGGCCAATTAATT